>JAJHUR010013616.1:0-37306 GCA_027495735.1 Lutjanus campechanus | reverse complement strand
AGCTCTGGTGTTGCTTTTTGACTCTCAAATGAGCGACTTTATACCCTCAGGGTCTTAGTTTTATAGTCATCTGAAAAAAGAGAACACACTTCAGTGGCATAGCTTTGTTAGTCCGAGGTTGTTTGCATTTTCCAGTGTCTGATTGTATAAAAGTGTGACATGCAAAAGGTGTGTGTGTAGTGTCTGTGTGTGTAGTCTAGATGAGTTCATGTTTTGTCTGTTGTTGCCTTGTGTCATCATAACACCCCTCCTGCTATGAATGACAGTTGTTGGCATTGTTTCACGTATTTTCCTCAGCTCCTTTTGGATTGGCTTCTCCTCAAAATGTCAACCATCACATAGCTCCTGTGTGAATCATGCAGTGTGGTGATAGCTTTTCTGTAGATCCAGTTTGGTGAAACAACCCCCCGCCCCCCACCCACCCACCCCACAAAATGAAAAGAAAAAGAGAAATGAAAGCTCCTGTTGGTGTTTGGCACAGACAGTTCAATTTGATGTATTTTTAGAATTTGTTTTCCACACTTGTGACAAAACTTAAGCAAAGTGAACTGTAACGGCTTTTCCCTGATACTTGTGTATTAAATCCACCAAAAGTGTCTCTTGGTGCAAGCCTAGGCTTGAGAACAGGGCCAATGTGTCATGACAATCCTGCTCGCACAAAGAACACCAATTATCATGTGACATGTATCATAACTCCCTGCTGCAGGCCTTTATGTTATATTCTAATTCGCTTTCACTAGTTGGGTTTGAGTCTGTGAGCATGTTTTACATACACCTGCAGGCCATTGCAAACAACAGCACAAGGCTTGAACACCAGCGAGCAGCAAGATTTGCAACCGATTAGCTTACTGGCAGCAGATCAGGTGATTCACAGTAGAGTGTCAGGAAGCAGGTTTAGGAAGATGAAGATGAAAATCTATCTAAAGTATCAGAAGTTTAATGCAGTCTTTAATTTGTGTGTTAGGGAGACAATTTTCACACCGATTCCAACTTAAAGCTGCAGTAGATGATTTGAACATACCCAATGCAAAACCTTCCACCAGTCACTCCACTAAGCCCCTCCCACCAAATGATGCACCAAACATGAACATGCATTTTGCCGGGGTTGAAATAGAACATCAAAACTGTCAAACTGTGTCTGGCTCAGTGGTTAAAAAAGACACCATGACACGAAGAACCCAGGTGACCTTTGTTTGTACAGTCACTGTGATTGGCTTTTTACATTCTAGTTGACCCTGATTGGTTGTTTGAATCAGACTGGATCCAGTTTTTTTTTTAAGCTGTAATGTGTAACATTTCCACATTAAAATGTCTAAAAATGATAAACATGTTATATGTTTTGTTGAGTTGTGTAATCCAACAATGTTCAAACACAAAGAAATCTGTAATTTATTCAAGGTAATTGTGCATTTCCTGCTATAACTTTTGAGAGAACACAGGATATATCAGATACGTCATACAAAAAAGGTTTTGTTGTTAGTCCTGTATTGTTGCCCAGCGTTTGGATCCCGTCACTACACAGCAGGGTTGTAAAAATTGAAACAAACAACACTTTGATGTGCTTTTCATCAAATATTAGTTCAAATCACATATTTCCCTCTAAATTTAATATGATTTGATTAAATTAAATCTTTCCCACAAGTGCAACAGCTGTAAAAAAAAAAGAAAGAAAAAAGAAAATGACGCCAATGATCAGCCATGATCCTTAAAGCATGTAAACCTTGCTCTAATAGATAAGTTAAAATTAAGGATTTTGATGACACTCAAGAAGTTGGACAGCTTGTAAACATTGCAATGCGTCTGTTTTACAGAGTTGGGTGGTTTCTGCTGAATTGACATTATGATGATTTCCATGGTGAAACACTGCATGATGTTATTAACATTTTATACTTTTTATATGAATTCATGTTGGATAGTAATTACAAAGTTGGCAGTACTTTATGCTGTTTTTCCTTTAGTAAATCGGGTGCAAGTTGCTATCAGCCATTCATTTTTGTGCTCTCTGACTTAAAATACGTATTCATGAATTCTAAGGCACTTTTAAATCACAACGTTACAATGGTAAAGGGCTCAGTGGTCGATGACTCAGCCGTCACTATCTGTCCAACCCTAACCCCTGCTATATACACACGATACTGAGCAGTCAGAGGGTCCATATGGTGAGCTGAGCCCCCTCATGAATGAATGAATGAATGAATGGACCGATGGAATGCTGCTCATGGTTTTCTTTCTGACATTCTCCCACACATACACACTCTCAACTTACCCAGAATGCACCTCGACAACCTGATCATGGTATTATGTAACAGCAGTGATGTCAGTTTATTGGTTGATTGGTAGTGACAGTCTGTATATAATCACTTCTTGCTTACACGACATAGGAGTGGTCCCCCTTATAGAGCTGAGCAATTGCAGGGGATTGCTAGCAGCGCTGGAGGCTCCCATGTAATGTATCCCTGATGGATTAGGGCTCTGGTTAGTGTGCACAGAACAGAACAGGCACTCATGGATAATGGAAGAAACCACAGACGGAAAGGCAGGGATTGATAGGAGGGGGGTAGTGTAATTAGTGGGGTACCTGATGTATGGAGAGTCATGGCATGCGAGGGTCACTCCAGGGGGCAAGAGGCCCCCATACCTTCCTTTACTCAAACTGAAACACCTGATCCTATGCCTGTCAAGCTTCTTAAGATTTCAGTTCACTAAGGCCTGGTCTGAGACACAGGGGTCAATCCCAAATAAATTTCAGGCCACCTAAATAAAGAAGCGTGGTGTTTGCAGGTTGCGTGTCACCGTGCTGCAGCTCAGTACACTGGCCTTGTTCAATAGTCCAGTTTCCTCCAACAAACACACTCGCTGATAAAGAAATGATGAGCTGTTCAGATATTATTCTTTACAGTCTGGGTGATGTCCGCCTTTTTCACATCACCGGTTGTCGCTGTTGTATGTTTTGTGTTTGGTTGCTATGGCTACCTATAAAATTCCTAGAAACAGTGTAGTACCTAGCAACTGCTTTATGAAGTAAGTAAAAGAGAAGCTGGCCCATAGAAATACAGATATCTGTGAAAAATGTTACTGAATTGATTTTACTTGCAACAAAAATCCCTTGAATGCTTGGTGTTGTGACCAGACAGCATGACATTCATTCAAACCTCAGTTTTAAGCGCTGGAAATCGTTTAGGTTTCCTCGTTTGCAATGATGTTGAGATACAGAGGAATATGCAGAGTTAAACAAATCGTAAGATGACAATACAAAACAATAAAATCGAGTGCACACTGAGTTGAAGTGCTCTGAGATCATCATTACACGTTGTACATGATTTATCTGCTCTCTGGCAGTGAATGTATCAAGAGCAAATATGTTAAGTTAGCCTTATCTTGAAGCAGTCACATGCAAGCAAACACAGTAGGGGAATGAAGTTACTCACTATAAATGTTAATGTAAAATCAGGATGAGATGTGATGTTTGTTGCACTAGTTTCGTTTGGTGTTCTTTTCTGAAAGCAGAAGTGGTCAATAAGGCATTTTATTATATGAAGATAGCTCAGTGTCACAATACTTTGTGAATCACTTGGGGTTGTCTCTCCTCATGTATTTGGTAATGAAGTCAGTGCGTTCCACACCCAATTCAGCAGCGGCATGTGACCACAAGGGAAGCACAGCCCATATACTGCAAAGGGAAGTGTGCTTGCTTATTTGTGCTTATGCTTGTGTGTCTTCATGCCAAGCAGGCCGTGAGAAGAGCTTGAATATTAACTGGACTTTCAGGTTGCCTCTTGAAAAAAGGCAATTCTCAAGAAGTTTTTTTGAGTTATGTGCCCGGTGGCATAAAGCCAGTTTGCCTAAGGTCTCACTTTAAAGGATGCCTTACAAAAACATGTGTTGCATAAACTTTTTAATTTCAAAGTGTTTGCACTAAGCTACTTAAAAGCAGAAAAAAGGAAGAAATTTTTCCTTAAAAAGATGTGTAGACTCATAAACATGGTGGCTGTATCTGCCAAGACCCTGTGCTCTACCTGTATTTTCTTATTTTGGCATTATTTTGGTGTACTTGGAACGTTTTACCCAAAATGTCGGTATTTGAGATCCTGGGAATGAGACTCAACAGTCAACTACCTTTTTGGTGCCCTGGTCATTGTACCTTAATTATTCTCTTATGTGTTGATAGAAGATCCTTAGCAACCATTCTCCTCAGAACATTTTAAAGGACCCATAACAGTCCCTCAAAAGTGAAATAATTTGTGGAACATAAGACAATGGCTGAATTTATAGCGACTGAAGAGGAGATACCAAGATGCATTTTTCAGGACAGAGAAAACCCACTGGATGCTATGGGTGATATGCAGCTTGTTACAGAGTGTAGATTTGATGCTAGCAGCATCTTTGTTGTGAGCTAGCCAAACTAACAAATTGACACAACTGTCTCACCAGCTATACCATTTTATTGAAACTTAACAGTTTTTGTCAAGTCCTGTTGATGTTTGCCAGTCTCCCCTCTTCCTGTCACAGAATTTTTTTTTTTTTAGTTCTTATAACTATAACTAGCTGTAGTCCAGACCACTGCTTCAATATCCACTTCACTTTAAAACCCTATGTTTAGTTTAGTTATTGTTATAGTTCTTAGTATGGATGGCCCTTCAGTCTAAACACTTGGCAAAGCTCCTAAATGAACCCCTTCGCTTAGGGAGATTTTACTTAAGGAACAAACTTAAATTTGAAAATTAAGGTGATTTATGCAACCAGACACTGGTTCCTGCTTCTGTTTTCATTGCAGAGCTGTTGTTATAGGTAACCACTCCTATTCCAAAGTAAAAAATGAAGCAAACGGTCTTCTTAAATTCCTCATTAAGTAGGGATTTTAAATGCTGGCTGTATTTATGCAGAAGTTGATGGGCTGTCGTTAGAGAAACGTTCAGGGGAATCTGCAAAGGGAAGCCAGAACCTGACCACTGACAACGCATAAAGTTTGACTGAATGAGCTCTTCATTGTGTGTATGCACTTCTGAAGATCTAGTGGTGCGATGGTGTGTTGTTTTTGGCCAGTGTTCCTGTGCCAGTGGGTACTAGGGTGATGGCCAGAGCATTCAGTGGTATGTCTTGACCTCCCCAGGACCATTTTTACGACCTCGGCCTCATTATATGTGAGAAGGGTGGCTGTGTGTTCACCCTGAATTAACAATCCACACCGCAGACTTTCACAAAGGAATGGCTCTCACTTTTATTCGGGCCAGACTACAAAAAACCTGAGTGTGCAAAACTCTTTCTTTTTGATGTTTTAATTTTGTTTCCCATGGCTATATCGACTACTTAAAACAGATGACAACATCCAGCTTCTTGCACCAGAAAATATGTTCTAGCAAGGCCAGTCTGACTAGGTAAAGTATTAAAATCTCAATTCATCACCAACATTCAACCTTTCCAAAATAAGAATCTGATATGCACTTGTATCACCCATGCACTGTTTTGTTTGTTTAGTCCTCAACATTTCATTAGTATGAAATGACTTGGTTTCTTTCAGCTGCAGCCACCGATCAAAGTCTTGACACCAGACGCGCTCCGCACAAGTATGCAGTAACCAGAGCCAATTGGTGATGGACACCAAACACCCCGTCACAGAAGTTTAGGGGGCCCCAAATAGGCTTCTATTCATCTGCCTGTACAAATCACAGCCTGGGCAAGGAGCCATATTATCTTAGCTGCCCTTTCTAGTGCCCTCCTGAGTCATTGGCTATTGTGAGCCAAGAGCTGCTGTCTGCGCCCCAGCGTACACAAATCTGACTAGAATTACCATTAGATTTTAGTCCACAATGGAGGTCAAATTTAGTTACATGAACCTAGAATGTTTTATAGGCCCAAACAGCATCATAGTTTCCACTTAGTGATAGTTTCCCTCAGTTTAGTTCTAATCGAATGGGATATGATAACTGCACAATTACAGAAACCAGATCTGACATTACATCGCAAAGCCAGAAGTCACTCCCTCTCGTCTGGCAAGGCTCAGTAGATATTTGCTTGGGACAGCCATTATTGTAAGTAGGACGTGTGATAAGTAGACGACTTTGACTACGTGAGCCCGTCTTACTCCTGACCACAACTTGCTTTTTGACATCTACAATGCCTTGTTTAAGTTTGTGCGTATGATATCAGGAAGCCTCGAGGGGGCGAGTCAAATCATAATCTAAGCCACTCCTCTTTGTTTGCTGATTGGTCCGGTTTTAAGATACCAGCATCGAACGATTTCAGTGAAGGATATAAAAATGAGCGTGGATGATTTTGGCTGGCGCACCACATAATGGAAATGATTAGTGCAAGAGTCTGACACAGCAAGCCTGTAGGTGAGCTGTCATGCAAACTCATCTCTTCCTGTTTTTTTCTTTAGTAAGACAACAAGTCAAACAGTGAGATGAGAGCCAACACTCGCTTTAAAAGGATAGCTTGGATTGAAATGGGGTTGTATGAGGTACTTATTGATAGTGTGTTACAGTAGATGGCGGTCAGCATGCCCCCAGTTTGGAGAAGCAGAGAGGAGTACTGGTGTAGGAAGCTAAGCAATGTCCTGCTGTGCACAAGGTCAGCAACAAAAGGTATTTTAGCCACTTAAAAAAGATCAGTTTAAGTGTATGCCGTATTTAGAATGATTTCACCACTTTACTTTGCCATCAGACAGCCTTTTCTGACACGGACACCACCATACTAAGCCAAATGTTGCTCTCTCCAAACCAACCAAACTCCATAGGCAAATGCTTGTGTCGCTCTCTGTTTCTTATAACTTTGGGCATGCTGACCACAACCTACCGTATTTAATACACTGACTATCAATAAGTATCTCATAAAACCCTACATCAAATAATCCAAACTATCCCCCTAAGCAGTGAAAATCAGCTCTGCAGTTTTCTCCCCATTAAGCTCTGGTTTCTTCATCGTGAGGAGTCACTTCATTAAGTAAGCATGGCTCGACTTGGTTTGACTTCACACTCAGCCTGCCCTCTCCCATGACCCTCACTTGCCAGTCACTACACACTACATGCACACTAGTGCAAGGGTTAGCATGAACAGACATGGATGCACAGACGCACACACATAACTGGAGGTGTTGTTTCAGCCCTGATGGGGCACGTCACACTTAACAGCATCAGTCAAACAGCACACTGTAACAACCTTTACCCATGACTGTCAGGCCCCTCAGCTCCCACTGTAACACATATACACACAAACTCTGCAACACTGCCGCACCCATTAGTCAGTGTCAGTCCTAATCAGTAGAACAATCTGTAAAACTGATCAAGAAGAACATTCCCCCCTCCACTGACTCCCACCACCAGCACCAGACCCTCTCGCCTGCGGAGGCCCAGTTGTGCTCCACTGACTCTCCGGGATAAATGGAGATAATGGGAGTCATATGCTAGTAGTTGGTTTGGGGCAGGCCTACATGAAACATTTATAGTCTTCATGTAGTCATGGGGCTGGAGAAGAGGGAAGGGATAGAGATGACAAAGTGAAGCAACAAGACTTGACTAGACTGGTATAAAATTGCTTTATCACATCCCTGTGTGAGCAACCTGCCCATCTTTTCTTTTATGGTGTGTGCCTTATTTCTTCTACTGTCCCACAAAATTTGTTTAATACCCAATGAACACTTGCATGCTTCTCTCTAAAGCATGTTATATAAGTGCAACAACCCTTACTTACCATGAAACCACATGTTACAAGGGCAGGATAACATGCTAGGCCTGGAAGATCCATTAGCCTCATGTGTTGCTCCGCAGCAGAAAGCTGTCATTAGCCAACAGTTGATTGGAGGATCTGAACCATGCTGCTACTCTCTAATTGGATGCTGTCAGTGTGTTTGGTGGTTGGCTAATGAAGGAGAGAAGCTCAAGTCGAAGGTCACTGTGGCTCTTCCTACTTTTTTATTTCCCGTACTGAGGATAAAGAAAGCAACTGAGCCTGATCTTAGAAAGAACCTAGATAAAGGATAAGGATAAGGATAAGGATAAACTTTATTGTCCCTTGTGGGAAATTTGTTCTGGACAGTAGTGCTACATGATCTTTCCTGTGCATTAGGTTGCATCAAAAAGGCTGAGTAGAGCGGACATGACAAGACATGTTTGCCATAATGGCCCATCTGCCTCGCATGTAACTCCCTCTAAGTGTTTTAAGAGTTTGTGTTTACTGCTGCAGCTACTGACGGTGCTTTACCATCTGCGGGTGCAGGCAGTCAATGAGGCAACCGCAGCTTCATATATGTTCCTTTTCTATTCATGTTCCGCAGCCACATCTGTAGTCATGTGATGTGAGTGATGTCTTTTTTCCCGGATTAGCTAAACTTTGCGCTCTGTCACAGCATGTTTAGGTTCCCATATGTTCTGTGGATTATGTTGACATGACAAGTGTTCCATTATACAGAGGGAAATGGAAACAGTTTAGCATACGGCAACAAGTTTTCTTTGCAAAGGCTCTTTATAGGCATGTATCTATATGGGGAACTGGGTGGTTAAGTTACGATAAATGTGAGGGTGGTAAATGTTGAGTGGAAAAACTTAAGTCAGCTTTCTTTTTCAGCTCTATCAGCAGTGAAATCATGCTTTTCATTTAATTTTTGTTGGTAAAAATGTATCCTTGGGGTGTACGTCTGTTGTGAACTGATGCTTTTTGCTGGCAATTAGATTCCAAAACACAGGCCTATATGTCTTCAATTAACAGTTAATTGGGTTATAAAATTGTTTATTGCATCCATGAGTAGATGTAATTTTTCTGTTTAGTATGTCAGGGCCAACAGAGATCAAGCAATGTTGCTTTTGCAAAAAAAATAGTATAGTCCCATACTAGAGATGTATCTGATCACTGACTCTGGAAGTACTCTTGAATTTGCCTTTGAAAAAAAAGGTTAGAAGTTAATCTTTCAGCTAAAGCTGTGAAATGAAAACTGTTTAATTCATGTCATACATGGTTTCATTTATTTATTTTTGATTTAATGTATCATTGTGAATTAATTGTTAATTAATCGTCCACATTTAGATCGTTTCCCTGTAAGCCCACTTTCATCAGTCTGCTGCCGGACACAGTTTTTCCAAGTCTCCACAATAGAATAAATTAATGAACAAATTCATGCTCTTTCTCTCAATGTTATCTTCTAATGTTGCTCCCTGCTCCAACCTGACAGTAACGTTTCCTAAGCTATCTTATTACAATGCATTGCACATCATTACAATAGTTTATACCTGTCGATATAGAATTGTGACAATTTCACTGTATCTCTTCAATGAGCGTGCTTCTTTCTTCTGATTTTTATCTTTTATTCATTGGTTTATTTAACAGGGACAATGCACATTGATAAACATTGCTGTAAATGCACCAGTCACCTCAAAAACACTGTAAGAGTAAAATTACAACATTAATCATCATTTATCTCATTTAAAACATGCAACACAGACATGCAAATCAAATAAATGAGCAATATTAATGTTAATAAAATTTAGAAAAATTAATCTGGTCTTATTAGACTAAATTCTAGCACCACGCGCTGTTGCATCACAGAACAGGTTACAGTATTGGATGATAGGTATTTATACAGATTTGCATGAAACTTGGATTCTTGTATTCATTAGACTTATGAAAAATGTGTAAATGTGTTAAGTTAAAAGTTTACTTTTATATTTTACAATAAGTCATTTGTCTGCCAGCCAGACATACCCAGAGGCTGGGTAATTTTTTTGCCTTCAACTACATGGACACGTGGCAAAGTGGAAAATTGAGATGAGATAACACTGTCCTAAATATAAACCTTAAAAATTTGAGTGTCAGTATTTAGAGCCAGTATAAGTGTTTATATTTTTCTTTCGCTCCTTTCTTTCCATCAACACAGGGATTGGCTCAAGTGTGAGAGACACCGTCCTACCTCCACCACCACTACCATCAGCACTTGAAGGCTGCTCTGCAAATGGGAGGTCACCAACCGGTCATCTGTTTCGCCCAAATGCACTATCTGCCCTCCGCCCTCATCTAAGATGGCTGCCCGTGGCCTCCTTCTGCATCCGAACAGACTGGAGTGGAGCTGCGTGTTACCATGGTGATCATTTTCTTGAAAACGCTGGAAAAGAAGAAGGGTGTCAATGATGTAAGGTCCAAGAACATCGAGAGACGGCTGGTGAGAGAAACCTTTAAGTATGACACAAAACAAACCGGTTGTTAACTATTGCTGCAGTTAAGGATCTGCACAGTTTTACATGTTAGGCAGTAGTCAGCAAAATTTATAGGTCAGTGATTATATTATGTAAGAACATGTCCACAGGCCACAGAGGGTTGCCACGTATTCTCACTTGCACAATGTGTGTAGGCACACAAGACCGCAATCCAGTAGCTTGTTCAAAATAGTATTGAGTAATTTTACTTTTAGCTGTTTAATGCTGCCATTAATGTCACAGTGAAATTAAGACCAAGCTTTTTCACTTAATTAGCTGTCAGACCCCCCGCCAGCTGAGAAGATTCATACTGGTGTCATATTTGTGCATTCAATACCAAGAGGTCCAGGTTGTGCTTAGCCTAAAGTTAGCTTAGCACAAAGATTTAACCCAGTGTTGAAAGCTAGCCTGGCGTAAATTAAAAAACATACATTCTAACAAATTCAAGCCTTTATTTACAGCTCATATGTGGTGTATTTAACAGATTTTTACAAACATCTGTTTGTAAAACAGAAAATTAAACAAGATACTGTGGTTTAATAAGGAATTAGCTAACACTTTGTATTTTGCTAACTGCTGGGGACACTTTGTGTAACTTTAGCCCCCTGAAGTCCACTAGGGATGCTATATTTGACAATGTAGTGAATGCAATATGTTGACATAAATTTGACTATTTTGGAATCCTTTTATTTATTATTGACAGAACAGTTAGCCAAAATGTTTTCCTCTGTTTGAATGTTTGTGCTAAGATAGGCTAACATGTCCCAGACCTGCAGACGGTTACAGATTAAAGGAAGATTACAGTATATTTCCTTTTCCACCTACACTATGGTTAAGAACTATTTATATTTTACTTTTATCTCACTGCTCTGTTTAGATAGCACAACAAGAGTATGAGTTGTGTAATTTGTGTAATCTGATTCAAGTCTTCACTCTTCATGCTGCAATCTCCCTGCCTCTATAAAATCTTAGATTTTGTCACAAAATATAAACAATCCGTCAACTTCTCAAATGGGAGTGTGATTAATTCTACAGTTTGTTCATTTATCGAGCTTAAACCTTTCTCTAAATGCATTAAAGACCTGAGGTTTGAGTATACTAATGGTTTCATTCAATTGTCTTCTGCAACATGATAGCCTTTATTTTGGAGTCTATACCTTGTATCTTAGAAAACATTTTTTGTTGTGGTGATAACCTCAAGGTGAGTCAGAGCAATGTATCATGGCGTTTTCCTTTTGTCCTTTGTGCATACAGCCACCACCCTGTTTTCAGAAGTGAACTGTGAGAGAGTGTGGGTGTCTGATTCGAAGATAGGCGTGGGTAGACAAAACTGTTTTCTACTCCCTAAACGTTTGTTCTTTATAGAAACTAAAACGGACGTGAAATTTGTGAAGTTACGGGGTAAAATCATGCAAGTACATTTTGAGCCAACTATGTAACTGGAGTATTTCATTGTGGGCAGCACTATGGTATGGTAGCAGTTTCTGTCTGTTTTTAGCCTTTTGCTTAGCTAGGCTTAGCACAGTGGTGGAAGAAGTGTTTAGTAAAAGTGGCAATACCACAGTGCACAAAATATTCACGTTTTATTCAATTTTAACTTAAAACTATAATAACTGGTTTCTTTTTGTGGTTGTTTTCCAACAGTTGTTTCCACAATAAGCAAAATTAGCATTCATTTGGCTATTTAGCTGCTAAATGTGGTGTTTGGTGCTGAACAGGTAGCAGCTATTGTAGAGAACATCTGTATGCCACTGGAAATGACATTGATCAGAGTAAACCAAAACAGTAAAACTTTACTGGTTGTAAAACTAAAATAAGCGAACAGTTGTCGTTAAGCTAGTGTGTTAATTTCCTGTGGGTTCATAAGTAAGAGACAACTTTCACATTACACATCACTCATTCAGTCTATTGTTAATATAAAGTTTCAAAGGTTTATCTGATTGAAGTGGAGCTTAACTATTTATTACTACTGAGTTGTGTAGGTTAATTTCTCCTCTGGCCAGTTCACGGATCTGCGATTTCTTTGTCGCTGCTGCAGAGGGTTGAAACACAGCAATGAAAATAAATCCTGTTTTTAATCCCAAAAGTTTAAGACGTACACTCTGAGCTCCCCTCCTGCCAGTAAAGGAGTCTGCATCAGAGCAACTCCAGTCTGCCATGGACCCTGTCCTGCAGAGCTCCCCGACTCTGAGCAGCTGTCATAGGTTTGTTAGGTTATAGGTTTCTAGAGGGCCCGTGTGTAGGATTTAGGGGAATATTGGCAGAATATGGCAGAATTGAAATATAATATTCACGGGTGTGTTTTCATTAGTGTATAATCACTTAAAAATATGAATTGTTGTGTATTTATTACCTTAGAATTAGCCACTTAAATCTAGATAGGGTGCTAGTCCCCTTTCATGGCGGTCACCATGTGGCACTGCCATGCTTCTACAGTCACCCAGAATGAACAAACCAAACACTGGCTGTAGATACGGTCTTTCTGATTTTCAATGTCATGGCCCTTGTAGTGTCTCCTACATGCTTGGAAGGGGAGAATGAGATGAGATGTTTGCAATGTGCAAACACAGCAGTAGATGCCACTGAATCCTACGCAGTCATCCTACAGCTGTCAAATAACTGTAATGGAGTAAAGAGTACAATATTTCCTGTTCAAACATTGTAGGCTAGATTTGTAAAGTAGTATAAAATGGAAATATTCAATTTAAGTGCAAGTACCTTAGAACTACATTTCAATAAATGCAGTTTAGTTACTTTCCACCACTATGCTCTGGACCTGCAGGAGTGTTAAAAATAAAGAATTGATCTTCGTGTGGTTTTAGCACAATCATCACAGACTTTTGTTCCCCTCTTTTTGTTTTATTTTGTATCTCCCTGACTGTTGGTCCCTCTGTCTGCTTGTCCTCCGCAGCGTGACCTCCACACCATGAGCAGAGGGACCACCCTCTTCTCCTGTGGAACTGTGGGTGAGTTATCTCCATTATCATGTCTTTCTGTTTGTCTTTCCTTTTTTGCTTCCTCTTTCATGCAATAAAAATGCATTCACTCATGAGCTGCACAGTATCAACGGTTGAGGTAGGATCCTTTTGTCTTAACATAATTTCGCCAGTGTAGTAACATAAAGGATTGCCCCTTCAATCTCCTGATAAGTTTAACCATCAAGGTCAGCGACCACCACTATAACCGTCTCATTGTTTATCCCCTCTGTCTCTCACTTCTCCCTTTCTCTGTCTGTCACTCATCCCCCTCTCATGATCAGGGTGCACCTGCCTCCACACTACGTTGCACACAGCTCTCATGGGAGTGAACTGTAATTGAATATGCTGTTGCCTATGTCAACAATTTCCCTTTGGCTCTGTTAGTGTTGCAGTAATTACCCCCTGTGTTAAAAGACATGCTACTGTTAATACAAGCCCCTGCTATTACTCACTATCCTCTTTTTCTTTTGGGGGGGGGGACGTGGTGACGTCACAGGGAGGAGGGTGGCTTACTGTTTCCACTGTTAATGTTGACATTAACATTGTCCAGCATGTCTTGTTAGTTCAACCAGCACTTTGTCTCTTGCTTTCAAAGGGTGGCCTTTTGAAGTTCATCCCTTTCTCCCTTTGTCGAGTTGTTTTCCTAACATTCCTGTCAGGTCGTCACTGTAGCCCCCGTACATTGTTTGTCCGCCCAAAACAATGATTTCCGTCCACCAGGCTGTGAGAGAGCATGCCAAAATTAGACACAAGCATCCAAAAGGACGGGACCTTCGCCAAAAGCTTCAAAAGATCCACAACTTAAGCGCTTAGCTTCAAGCCACTATGACACTTAACTGTAGGTGTATTATCTCCCATGACTGTGTGATTGATTGTTTTGTCCAACTTGTGAAACAGTCTTACTGCTTTCCGAAGCATATCCTGCTAACCAATTGACTAATGGGAGTGACTTGCCAACTGTTTCACCGGATGATTCTTATCGTAATACATAGTTTATGTTTTTGGAATCAGCAGTCTTGCAGGTCCGGGTTTTGAATAGTCAGGAATGTGTATCTTACATGTTTGTCCGCTGGATACCACAAAAACGGCATCGATTATTTGTGGACTAAGATTTCTTGAAATGTCTGAGGAACAGTCAAATTTCATTGCAGATCTACACAGCGTCACCTGAGGCACGATAACTGTCATATTTGCACCATGATTTCAAGGAGAAATTTGTAAAAAAAAAAAAAGTTTTTTTTAAATGACTGTAATAAATCATGACATGACCACGATGTGTCATCAGAGATTAAGGAAACATGTCAAGTTTGTTTAAATATTTGCTTCTCTGACATCAGTGCTGCAGCTGTCGTGTCCTTTTGAAATTTCTGTTCTGGGCTTGAATAACTGAGTTAAAATTCATTCCAAATGATCACCTAATGAGTTAATGTCCGTTTATGAGTTGTAAGAAATCATTACTAATCTTGTAGACAGTGTAGATGTTTGTAAAGGTTAACATGAGCAATAGGTTAATGACCCTGGTTCTCAATGAGGCAGCTAGCCACTTAACTTATAGTCCAGAGTGTGTATTTTCAGGATAATGGGCATAACTTTACACTGACAGACAGTTGACAGTTCTAAACAGCTGATTAACTTTGAGTGTAGGACTCGTTGTTGCGTGTTGTTCTCAATTTAGAATGTTGCTTCAACCATAGATCATATATTAAATAGGATTTCAACCTATTTAATATACTGTCTATGGCTTCAACTCACTATTTGGACTGCTGTACTCATTTTTGCATGTACATTCGCCCCTTTAACACCCGTATGACATATAATTAATAATCCCAATAAAGGCCAAATGTACGCTAATTTTCTAATTTCAGTGAACCCACTATGAAGACTTGTTTGTATTTTCAGCGCAACCAATCGCTGCAGCACCTCTCACCATGCCATCATAAAAGTACTACTCTGATCAAGAGGCTGGGAAAGTAGTGATGCGGTGTGTAGATGTGGGGCTTTTGTTTTGAAGGGGAAGAACAGATGGAATGACAGTATAACGTGCTGCGTTTGACTCTGTGTAATGTGATACACAGTTGGTCAGACTACGGAGCATGCATGTAATATGGTGCACATGTCATAGCTTTACCATTCAATGTAACATCATCCCGGGTTGTTTCATCACATACTAGAGTTTTGGTCAAAATACAATTTTTTTTAAAGTTACTGTAAGATACTGTTGTATTTTCCACCTGGCAACACGGAATCTAGAGTTACTGTAGACAATTTTAGTTTTTTGGTGAGTATTGTGCCATCATGACTCACAGCTGATATTTCTCTGCATGTTCTTTAGCTGTTTATGGGAAAAAATAATCATGCGTAGCTCATTATGATCTCACTGAGTCTTGCTTTTGGCTACTAAACTGTACAATATATCATAATGAGCATTACCAATTTCTTCATAAAATAAACAACTTCCTCAGACTTACAAAAGTCAGATTTCTTAAAAAGTATTGAGAATCAAATGTCAGTTTTGCTGTCAGTCTTGTTTTTGTTTTGCAGCTTTTGGCACAGTCACACATGAGCAACACTGTTTAGAATTGTGCAGCTGCAGTGTTACTTCCTCTTGGTTTAATCCTGTCATTCATCTTAAGACAAATGACTGATGCTATTTGTTTTAAACGCACCAAAGCTCATGATTTTCTAATTTTCATGCTTAGGGTTGTATAACCAACTGCCCTAAATGGCCTTCAGTGTATATTCACTTTCTTCCCAACTGCAGTTACCAGATAATAATCTTTTTTTTCTTCTGAACAGCTTGTCCTTACAGCAACCATTCCCTCTTGCCTTAAGCGTATTTCTGTTTGTGTCTGTGTGGTTATGAATTAAATGTTCCTTTCAGATATTATTGCCTTCCTCTGAGCCGGAATTCATCATGCTGTAATTAGCATAATGCAAGTTTTGTGCATCAATACTTGTTGCACAGATACAGGCACATCAAAAGGGCTGCTGTCGGGGTCAAGTGAGTGAGTTTGTATGTTTTGAATTTTACAGAGGCAGATAGGTGGCTGGACCTGGGGAAAAGCTGTGCCATCCAGCAGAAAGCACCCTGCCAGTCTGGTGCCAGTCTGGAGAGCCTGTGGGATGTGATGCCTGAGCCAGGGAGCTGGCACTGGGCCAAGGAGCCGGGCAGCGCCACAGCAATCACCAGTCTGATAAGAGATCTCAGCCTCGGCGATGGCAGCTTAGCCAGCCCCCACTCCCACACCACGTCCACCACTGCACACTACACCACTACAGCCACCAGCCAAGCTCCTGCAGCACCCCCGAGCAAGCGCCAGTGTCGCTCTCTGTCGTTCTCCGATGAATTCAGTGGCTTCCGCTCATCTTGGAGGCCCCAAGGCTCCCGGGTGTGGACGGCGGTGGAGAAACGAAGGTGCCACAGTGGAGGAAGTGTCCGAGGAGGAGGGGGCTTCTCCAGTGGTCATTTTCCCACCATGCAACGCAGCTCCAGCTTCAGTTTGCCCTCCCGCTCCAGCCTCCCTTTAGACGGTGCCCTGGACCTGCCGTTCTTCAACCAGCGACTGCCTCTCCACCCTCAATTCACTGCCTCTCCAGTCTCCCCTACCTCTCCTTCCTCGCATCATCACCACTCCCGCCAGCACCACTTCCTCAGGCCTCTCTCCCTCTCCCATGAGCAGATCAGCCTGCCAGAGCTTCAGCGGGAGGAGGCATCGGAGGCCAGCTCTCCAGACTCCACCCCAGAACTGGGGAGGCGAGCCGGCCAAAGAGCCGGGGGCACAGGGTGCCTGTCTCGGAGCAGGTCCCAGCCCTGCGTGCTAAACGACAAAAAGATTGGTATGAAGCGCAGGAGGCCAGAAGATGCCCAGGAGCAGCGGCCCTCCCTGGACCTGGCAAAGATGACTCAGGTTAGCTGGAAATGTTAAACACATGTTGACACGCACAGACAAGCACACACTCACATGTGTTTCAATGCCTGCTATTATAATTTGACTCATTTCACAGAGTCTGGTATCACTGTCGTTCACTGATTAAACATAATTCAGCATCAGCTTATTTCTAATCTTGCTTTAATGCTGCAAAATGTCCTCTATTGCCTTTAGTTACCACTCAGACAAATACCGTTTTGTTCTTAGACCAAAGGGAAGTTCAAGAGATCCTCAAACATTGCTGGCCCTGTCTCTCTCTGAATCTGATCAGGGACTGGATTAAATCAAGCTGAATTAAGTTTTCTGGGTCGTCGGTCCGAGGCTTCAGGGCTAAGTGATCTCAGGCCTCCCTCCCTCCAGCTCTGGGAGTGGTGCTTACTAAATAAGCATTCCTCATGTTCGGTCACGCTGCCTAGCGCCACGCTCTAGCAAGCCCGGCTCCGGTTTATCATTTCATTTACTCTGTTGGGTAAACAGCCCATCCAAAGGTTGGACCCCTGACCGTTCATTTGCTTCCTCTGCAGCTTCTACCCGTATTTCCATCTTTCATTCTGCTTCATCCTGTTCTCTGTCTCTCTGTCTACTATCATGCAACCCAAGGTGATTAACTGAGGGGATATTTGGAATTGCTCTCCCCATTACAAGTGTTTGTTCTTTTGTACAGTCAAAGGAAGCCGTGGAACGGTCAGAGAGTATAAATGACCCCTGGTCAAACCCAAACCCAAAATAGAACCGTAGAAGTATTTTAATGACATGTACTGTTTGGCTCCTTGGCAGTGCTCTGATGTTTTTACAGAGCCCAGACAGATCTTGATTTGATTCTTCACATCACATCCTGCTTCATTATTTATTTGAATTCTCTTGAAGTTTGAAATGATTCTCTCTGTAGTGTGACTTCTATCTCTTTTACAAACTGCATGTCTGCTTACTTCCCATCAGCACTATAGTAATGTTACCTATGCCTACAAACTTAGTAATTTTAAGTTAAGTTTACTTTTCACAGTTATTGTTTGTTTTGCATATGTATTTTTGAGCATTTTGATAATCACTTTAGTATCTTAGATAACTGTCAGCTAGTTAGCTAATAATATAATAATATAATAATCAGAAACAAAATAGAACTCACAAAAAACATCTTGGCCCGTTATAAAGTTGACAAGAAGTAATCAGACATGCAGCCCATAAAACGGATAAACGTCATACTTCATTGTGCTAATAGAGAATAGCACCAACAACAGCCACTGATATCAGAGCCAACTTGTACTCAGACACAATGTACAATAATGACTCAGAACATTAATATGATGCACTAAAATCTTCGCTCATCATACCTCCTGTCATGGAAATACTGTCCTTTTCCTGTTCTCTTATTAGAAAGCACCATCAGTTTATCCCTCCACCCTCTCTTCCTTTTCCCAAAGATTTGTGTTCCCAGCCAGTCACCCTCAGGACCTAGCCAGGGTTGGATAAACAAGGCTTTGGTAATGGAGCCTAGTGAGCGTGTTTCCTCTAGCCATGCCAGCAGCTAAGAGGGGAAAAATCAAGCACGATGATCACACATACAGTGTACGCACAGATACACAAACACACATGGAGTCAGTTTTACGTTACCTCTGGTTGCAGCAATGCAGGAGCAGACCTCTGCACATGATTGCAGGCATAGTATCGTTTCTCAGCGGTTAACAGGGAGAGCCATTATTTTCAGTTCAGTTTTTTTTTATGAACCGACATGCATGATTGCATGTGTACTCAGCACTGTTGAAAGCAGTCAGGTCGCACAGGTTAGATGGGTCATTTCAGATCTACTGTTGCTGTGTTTACTTTCTCACTCTCTTGTATTCCTGGAGTCAAGAAAGTAAGCACATAGAGTAACATTAAGAACACATTTACTCTATCACTAATCTTTCTCTTCCAACTTAACTTGATGTTAGTCGTTTTAGGTCAAAGGCTGCATCTAATGTGCTCCGGAACCAAAATACAGGGTTGGACATTGTCAAGATAAATGGAATAACCCGAAACTCCCGCAAGCACCCACTGAAGATTCACGTGGCTGTCATAGGTTAATGAGGTGGTTTGTCTCAGCGAGGGCCAAGGGAAAGCTAGTAGCTGGCAAACTGTCTGGAAAAGGAAGTGATAATGTGGAAACGTGGGGCTGGTTACAACCTACGTCTGTTCTTGTAAAGACAGAACACAAAAATTACCGTCAGGCTTGGGAACACATGAGATTTTCACGCCTCTTTTGGGAATTTGGTTCTTTGCATGATTTGTACCTGCAGTTATAAATGTCAGAATGGCATCACATTTCTGGTGTTTGACTTTTTTACTTCAGCTGTTTTGGGCAAACTTGATGTGTGAACTGACCGCTGACAGTGTGTGTGTGATTGACTCTTACTCCCTTTTTCCCCTGGCTACACACACACTTTCTCCCACTCCTTCCCAAGAAGTGGGTGGGTCTTCATCACAGCACTCTCAGGCTGACAAGGCGTCCCACTCGGCCCTGCCGTAGGGTGTAAATTAAGAGTTATTACTTGTTCTTCTCACACCTACACACACTTGCCACCATGCTTCCTCCATTTTATAGGTGTGTGTAGATGAGTAATGCAGTCTTAAATCCAGGTACAGAACAACAAAAGTAGTCTGTGTGTATTTGTGACACCTGAAGGAATGTCTTGTCCTCTCTGTCCAGTCTGCTGGGGTTTCGGGGGGGGGGGGGGGGGGGGGTTTAAGGATCGTAAGGATTTATGTAACTAGATGTGCAGGCAAGTATTAACTGGGTCCAAGCTCCCCACACAAGTCACACCCAGCATCTGTGGCAGCAATGCAAGTTGGACATGCAGGCCCATGCAAGCCATGGGTCGAGACAGGACACAGAGACTGGAAGATGAGCCTTAGAAGTGTAGCAGCTGAAAACAAAAGGGGAAATTACCATCCCACACTTGGTTTCGTTTACATTTTAAATGCATCCTGGAAATCCCTCTGCATTCACCTGATCCTGCTGCCTTAGATAATTCTTTATTTACTTAGTTTCATTTATTTTTTTCTTTTGAAAAACATGTTTCATATTAATTGAACTAACCTTGCACTTCCCATAGTGAGATACCTCAGTGGGTTTTCAGAGAACCAGGGTTACCGTTGTAACCAAACGGTTGCATATTGTTCAATGTTGTATAAAAGCACCACTTTGGCACCATATTTTGTACCATGCATAAGGGTGGCCTGAGCAACTAGTGTACTAAGTTTTGTGTTTATAGGTCTGATTGTTTAATTGTTCCCAAGATATGCAAAACTTCCTGTTTTGACTGCCACCAATAGGAAGTTGTCTTCTTTTATAACTTATGCATTTTTTGGAATGTTAAGATTCTTTGGATTACTTTTGGTCATGAGCGTCTGAGCAGACTCAAAGCCTGGAAGGAGTTTGAAAAAGCAGGTTTCAAATATTTCACCCCAAAAAAAAGTCAGGAATGGGCTTGGCCTATAGCATGAGATTCTGCTAAATTTAGTAAATGCTGGATTGAAGGTTTTGAACGTGCGATGTAGTGAGTGTAAGTTACTGGCTAGTGTTTACCTCACTATAGTGTCACCTGCTGGTGGACATGGTATTTTTGGTGACTGATGCACATGTAACATTCTGTACCGTCCCTGCAATTTTTACTTGCATAACTTATACAGTGTAGGCTGCTGTACCACTTTTAGAAAGAAAAAAATAAAATAAAATAAAAATCCGAACAGTTTTATTAGGGTTTGGAGCACTGTTGGTACTAGGCCCTGGGTGCTATGTACCCGTGGTCCCCCTGCCCCTTTGGGCTTGGACCCCTAACAAGTCCCCAGTGTGTGCTGTCAGTGGAACATGGTGTAATTTGGCCTCTTGATTCCTCGACCACGTCAATGAAGCCTGGTGTGAATTCTGGGGATGCATGTCATGCTAATCGGCTATAACTTGACTACTGTAGGGATTTAGGTGTGACCACCCCCAAAATTCCTCAGATGTCCTCCCTGTCAGCCATGTATCAGCTCACTCCCCTGTCCACTGCTTCAATTTTATCCATGGCTGCCCTTCCACCTTGGCCCTTCACTGTTTTTTCCTCAGCATGGTGGGCGTAGTGAGCTGTCAGATGGGGAATGTTATCTCTTGATTCTAGGTCACTGGCTGAACGATTGTTGACGCAGCTCACACTTTGCTTTTGAGGAAATGGTGCGTGTGAGGCCAGTTTCATTGGGATTGTTTAATGCCTGTGTCGACTTTGTGGCCCCAGTTGACAACTTCATTTGGGCTGTTGTACATTTTGAAGAAAAATGACAGCCTATCTTTGGCTTAGCTGTGTTAGCAGTAGAGGTGGTAAAAGGGGGCGTGTTGACCAAATGCTTGAACGCGTGTGTGCGGCTGCCTGTGCATTCAGGAGAGAGATGGCAGGGTGAAGAAAGGGGGTATTATTTCTGCAGGAAAGCTGGCAGACAAACTCCTCAATCCTCTCTATTAATATCTCCTCTCTGGCCCAAGTTCGAGTCTCTCTGCTCTTCCCCTCCTCCCCCCATCTCTCCCCATTCCTGGGATGGCAGACATGGTGATCATAGCTGAGCGGCAAGCCTTATGGGAACACCTTGGTGGGCGTCTTGAGGTGCGGTGTTCGCTGTGTATGTAACGACATGTTGCGACTTGTCCCAAAGGTAAAGCATCACCAAACACCAGTGTGCAGTCACACGTACAGTATTCCCTCTGCTTGTTCAACCTTTGCTCCAACTTGACATCTTTTTTCATCTTACCTGTAGGCATTCGCTCGTATCTGCCATGCATTCTCTCTGCGGTACAATGAAGACCAGACAAATACACAGACCAAGTGGTCACGCACACACACACACACAAAGACACACACACACACACAAGCAGATAATTGATGTGGAGGTGTACAAGTATGTAGTCTGGCTGTCAGGAATGAGTTAAGTTCTCCTGTCTGTGCACCTCTGCCCTCTCTTTTGTTTTACAGTTGTTTGCTGTTTGAGCTCTGTTTGCATGTCTTCCTCAGAGCGTTGTTTCACTGGATGCTGTTTATGTGACCTAATTTCAGCACAGAGCTAATCCAGAGAAATATACTTACATTTTGATTTTGTGCATAGTAAAATAGCTGCATGCTTTCTTTTGTACATGAGCGTACACCTCTCTGTATATGTGTGCTTATTTGTGTGTGTGTTTCTAGTCAAGTTCACAGCAGGACGTTTGCCATGGTACTTAGCAGGTTGTTGTTTGCCCTAATTATCAGGAGGATATTTGCCTAACCTCTTGGCGTGTGCTTGTGCTTCGCACACAGCCGCTGCCTTTCAGTCCAAACCGATCATGTCTGTAAAGTGGAAGTTCTGGTTATGTTGATTGTGGCTGGTCTATGGGGAAAAATAGGTTGTTGCAGAGTAATACAATGGATCTCATGAATGGAATAAAGTTCTAATCTGTATAATAAGATTTTTATTATATCTAAACCCATCAGTGATGCTGTTTTCCTAGTGTTTGTGGCCTGCAATCATGAGTTTATTATCACCATGTTGGATGACATTGTTAACTTATACGTCTTCTTTATTAAAACAGTCTCAGTCCACAGTTTGTTTGGCTGTGTAAATAGCATATACGTAAATACATAAATGGCACATTTGCCTTTGGATCCTATGTCAGTGTGTCACCACCATATTGGACAGGGTGTCAATGCTGCCAACATATTGGACAGAGCAAGACCAGCCTGCAAACAAATGCAGGTAAACGGGTAACTGCAGTTTTTCTGGATTAAAAAAAACACTGCAATGTTTTGTGTGTTCGATTTCAAGGGTTCATGATATATGTGGAGTAAGTTAGAAGAAAAAAAAAGCTTTTTTCTTGCTCATTGTAGATGACAAACTATAACATGACTTACTGAAAACAGAAATGTAAACGTCATAGTGCTTTTTATCCAGAAAAAATGCAGCTTCTCCATTTCCTTGTATTTGTTCACGGGCCAGTTTTGCTGATGTTGATGCATCGCAGCAACGGGCCAAAGCTGTCAGTGCAGCGTCTACATATACATGTCTACAGATGCAAGAGTTGCTCTTCTTTTTTCTGGTATGATAGCTGCCCCCAGTGGTCAATACATGTGTCATTTTGACAAGAGCTCTGGGACTTTAACTACTGAACACTTGACAAATCAACCAGCAACAACATTTACGCTCATCTGGACTTAAACAAAAAGCCTGCATTAGAAACAGGCGCTGTGGGGTTTGAAAGTGTGGCAGCAGAGTCTTTAAAAAAAAAAAAAAAAGAGAGACGGCATTATTTAAATAAAGATGTTACATTCTGGGAAATGAAGTATCCAGTGATTTCGGAGCTTGATACTAATGACTAAAAGCCAGGATATCTTCGCTTCAGTTGCTTTAATTTCAACCATTCTTTTTCCAGCAATTGTTTTGAGTCCCTCAACTTTCTGGAACTTGTGTACCCTTTAAGAGTACAATTTTAAGGTGCTGATTCTTTAGTCAGTAAATTATCAGACTAGCCCCTGGTTATGGCAGTGAGTTGGATGTATTCCATCTGGTTGGAGGTATGCTCAAGTGAAAGGAAAAAAAACACACACAGTCAAAGCTGGGTACACAGCAGAAATCTAACCCTACTCCCCCAACCTGCCACACACCCACCCAAATCCCAGTCAGCCCAGTCAGACTTTATAGAAAGCACATTGTGGAGAAGCTGCCTCTCCTACTCCTTTCTCTCTTCCTCTCGTCTCCTCCTCTGCTGTGATAATTAGTAGTGGGGGTAATACGGGGGTTGAACAGAGAGAGCAAGGGCTCAGAAATCCCCTTTTCCACTCTGGTGGGGTAACTACAGCAAAGGCCTCCCACTCCTCACACGATCACCTCAAGCGTTTGCAGATGAAGTGTCCTGAGATCGAGCAGTTTACATCTAAAGTTAATCCAACAAAAGTGAGCAAGGAGCCAAAATGTGTTATAGTTTCCTTTTGGCTCGTGCTGAAAAAAAGTGAGCCTATAGTGAGATTTAAGAAAGGGAGACTCCCAGTTCGTTGTAACAGGAAAAGCTATGTCCTAACTCACTAAGGAACATTAGAGGTGTCTGTCATGTAAGCTGAGGCTCTATAGAGAAAACCTCATCTCTATTCACCTCCATGCCTCCAACATCTGCTGCTGGGGCACTCCAGAGATCATTAACCCCTTCACTGCGCTGCACGGCTGCCTTTCTTTGTTGCAGAGAGGAATTCAGGCTGGAAAGAGAGCATGAAAGCAAACCGGGACACAACTTCTTAGAGAATTAAAGCTCTTTAAGGTCAAGTGTTGAGAGCAGAAACACAGGCAGTTGTTCACACACACTCTCCCCAGAGTACAGAACTACAAAACATCGTAAAAACTATGAACAACAATGGCTTAAACAAGAAATGCCCTCCACTATAGAGGTTTGGGTTCTCAGTTATGCAGTATGGGTTTCACAGTGGCTTCCACAGTGATAAATAGGCCGAGAGCACAGTTTGAAACAAGATACCTTTTTGTGGTTTGCAACTCGTCTCTGTTTTTCTAAAACAACCCAGAAGGTTAGACTTTGTGTACGTTCTTGGATGGCTTGTGTGTGTACTCGTGTTTACATGTTCACATGCCGTCGGTGAAAGGGAAGGCCAGCTTTCTGCTGCCCAAACTGAAACCCAATCTCAGACTGACATTCTGGAAAGCCCTGAGCTCGAATTCCCCCTGACAAACTTTTATAGCCTCATTAGCCAGAATGTGAACTTGAGTTTAAGCTATAACATGTTAACATTTTGGTATTTTAAATATTTTAAAATGGTAGACATATGTTAAATATTTTGTTAAATTGTTTTCTTACTTTATCCCAAATGTTCCCAACAATGGTCAAACCCAGAGAAATATGTCATTTATTTAAAGTGATGGTGTTTCCTACTTGCCACTAGTTGCTATAACTTCTGGACTTCAGAGAGTGAGGAAGGAAGTTGCCAAATGGGACTAAATGTAACTTGACTTAAAACTTCATTATTACCTCATCCATGAACGTGATTTCTGC
Organism: Lutjanus campechanus; assembly: GCA_027495735.1. Classification (NCBI taxonomy): domain Eukaryota; kingdom Metazoa; phylum Chordata; class Actinopteri; order Lutjaniformes; family Lutjanidae; genus Lutjanus; species Lutjanus campechanus. The sequence goes on along the minus strand of JAJHUR010013616.1, from coordinate 12,183 downwards.
CAGAGTCACGTCTCAATTTAATTGGAAATGGTGGTTAAAAGGAGCAATATGTAGCAATTACGCATCCAAAAATCAGTACTGCAATGCATATAGCAAGTTGAAGCCAATGACTGTATATTACATAGGTTGAATCCCTATTTAATATACAATCTATGGTTGAAGCGAATTGTTTCCTCCCCAGACATGAATAAGCTTAAGAATGCTGCAGGAATACTGCAAGAGCATAAAATGGGTGCAGTGCTGTAAATTAACAATAACAAGCAATGACAAGTCCTACACTCTAAGTTGATCAGCTGTTTAACTGTAACTTGTCTGTCAATGTAAAGTTAAGCCTGTTATCTAGAAAACAAAAGCCCACTGCTCTGAAAATAAACACTCCAGAGTTAGAGTTCAGTGACTGTGTGCCTTACTGCCTGTCAGACTCCATTCACATTCTAGCTCAGTTTAAATCTTATAAACATCTTCTCCTTCTAAAAGATGATTAACAAATTCATAACAAGTCATAACAGACACTAACTTATTCAGTAGAAATTCTGCATGAATTTTTACTCCAGTTAACATGAAACAGACACAAAAACTCTTATTCTGGCCCAGTAGAGACATTTCAAAGGAAGAAATGGCTGTAGTTTCCTTAATCTCTGATGGCGTATCATGGTCGTTATGATAAATTCCATTAAATAGATTGGATTTCTTCTTTGACAGTGAGGAGAACAACTCCCATGATTCCACACTACCTCACTATCATCAAATATCAAACACATCTTTTGTTATAATTTTAATGTGAGAGATCCCCTAGCAGCACAGTTTTACACATTGTGTTTTTAAGGTGCACAGATTAACATCTATTTTTCCTCTTGATCTCCTCTATGCAGAAACTTCAGACTTTTCAGAGCTTGAGCTGCCCTGGGTTCTCAGCCAAAGACGGATGCCAGTCAAGCCTGCCCCTTCCCACCCCTGAGACCTCCATCCACCCAGATTCAGACTTCACTGCTGTGCCCGAGCTGGGACTGGAGCCACGGCAGGAAGTGGCGGCAGATGACGAGGAAGAGGATTCATCTTACGAGGAGCTGGATAGCGACTCGGCTTGTAGCATGGACTCACGGCCCGGGTCTCCTGTAGACATCGTGGGCGGTAAACGCACCCTCTGGAAGGGTGACTGCGGGACACAGAGGGACATTTTCCAGCTAGGGGGAGAGCTGGATCTTGACCAGATTGAGAGAAACTGAACTTTTTTATAGAAGATTTTAAATGAGCGTGTCTGGGCTGTTGTGGAAAGTTTATTGGACATTGATGGTGTACCAAGAGATGACTGTTGAGAAGGGTTGTGACAAAGAGAAGAGGAGGTTTTGGTAAACTTTGGAAGGAAAAGATAAGGAAAGTTGTAAAGATAAAGGATTAAGTGATTACGTATGTTGTGAACGGATGGTTTCTTAATGACACATTTGCCTTGAACATTCTTACTGTTTGAATCAAAAAGCAGTGACCTTAGTTGTTTTTTATTGGGTATTCAGCTTAACTCAGGAGTAGGAAAGTGAGGGTTAGTCTTAAAAGCCCCCGCTGTCATTTCAACCTGATGACCTTTCCACAGTCAGCTAACCATAGGTTTGTAGTACTGTAGCAGTAGCCAGGCTCTCCTGTATTTAGCTCAAGTTTTTGTTTTGTTTCAGAGAAAGTGGGGGCATCAAGGATGGGATGAAACAGAGGGCGTAAACAACAGGAAGAAATATCTTCTCACAGACTTCCCCTTCCCCTTTCTCTTCATCTTTAGTGCGCACATTAAAATCTGATGGGGTTTTTTTCCTGAATGTAGGCTCAATAAGCTTTATGAGGAGTTTGGAAAATGACGGTGCCTTCTTTTGGATGCTTGCTCTCCATGTTCTCTTCAAGAAAGTAGCCTCAACCGAAGGCGCCTCTTCTGACCTTTTTGTAGTTTCTTAATATGCAAATTGTATATTTGAATTCAACACTGAATCTCACATTTTCAGTCCTAATATCAATGTATATTTTTCTAAGTAACTGTTTTTTATGAGCTGTATGTGAAGGAGCAAGAATACAGGGCCTTTCTTCTAACAGAATGGACATGAAATAAATTTACAACCTGCACTCATACGTCTGGTTCAATCTCGGCTTATTAATGAATGCTAAAGATTGCTGTGGAAGATTTTCACTTCGACAGATCAAAGGCCTGAATAAGCTGCAAAGTTTCCAGCTACTCTTTAGAAGTTGTACTCGCTCCCCCACACTCACTTCCTGCATCACATTTCAGAACCATTTTATCGAAGCTCATTCATTCAAACTTCATTGTTTTGAATTTACACAGACGTGTTTTTGATGTCCCTTTTGTGTATGAAGCAAATTCATTTGCCGTTTTCTTTTCCAGGGATGGGTTATCATTATGATTTTACTGATATGGATACTGCTTATCAATACCAATACTTATTGATACTCTTATCAATGCTACTTTCTAGGTTTGGGTTGATTAGCGTTGTTTCGCCATAGATATTGTCTCATGCCAGTTTGGTGAACGTTGCCCAACCCTACTACTTTCCATAACTTGATGCAAAAAAGATTTCCTTTTAACTTGTGTAATTAGTAATGGTGGTTAAGGGCTGCGATCAACTCAACTCTCCTGGAGTTGAAAAATATGAACAACCATAAGGAACACAAAATGAGTTGTCTGTGGTTGTCAGGACGGCTTGCACATCGTTCAAACTTGCAGCTTGATTCCATTGTTACATTTCCACTTTAAATTGTCTAAAAACACTGGGCACGTTATATTTAGTTGAGTTGTGTACTTACATTATCCCAAATGTTTCTAACAATGTTCAAACGCAGGGAAATCTGTAATTTGTTCACAATGCGTTTCCTGCTAGTTGTTGCTAGGTAGTTGCCATAACATCCAGGAATACAAGGAATAGGTCAGAGAGTGAGGAAGAAGTCGTCGCATGTGACTGAATGTAATGTGAATAAAACTTAAACAACACTGCGTTCATGAGCATGATTTCTGACTGAGTCATGTCAGATAGATTTTCATCGGCTATGGTGATTGTTTAAAAGTGAAGATAGCAACTTCCATGATCCCATGACATTTCACTTCATTAAACTAGGTCTTTTGTTATTATTTTAATGTGAGAGAGATCCCTAGCAGCAGAATTTACATACTGTGCGGTTAACGTTACCGATAACAGCACTGTTATTCAGGAGCTTATCAATTTTTGATACTAATTTAATACAACCTCTTGATACCCATCCCTGTTCTTTTTCACAGCTATTTGTAGCTCTTCATGAACACAGTAAGTTAGGTAAACATCTGTGTAATGCCCTTATATTGCTCACCAGTACCAAACAAAATGGCAGGAAGCCTAGACATGGAATATCCCTGGCCGGTAACCCAGAAGTAACCAGAGGAAGTGATGTCAGGAAAAAATGTCCCGGGCCCTCTGAGGCAGACAGGCAGACAGACAGACAGACACGTCGACCGGGCGAGTTTGTTCCTCCCTGGGATTTCCTATCATGTGTCTCTTATGTCTGTCCAAGTCGCTGAAACAAACTCAAAGCACCTGCCACCTTTTTATAAGCCTCGCTCCTGCAGGGGTCTGCATTAAAGGGCTTGTGTCGTCATTATTATTGGCCACCGGGGAGGCTGGCGGCTGAAATAAAGTGATAGGGCAGATTGTTTTTCCAACACTGGGAGGAAAGCCCTGCCTGCATGACAGTGTTTACATCCAAAACAGGATGTTCCAGCCAGTTGCAGCTTTTCCTTCGATCATGGCCTTGAAGGAAGGTGAAGTTCGACATCTCAACCCTGAGGTGTTGGCTTACACAAATGCACACCCAAACACGTACAACACACGCACTCATTCAAAGGCCATGAAATAGATACTGAGTGTGCTCGGCTTAAAACCTGCCACCTGGCCCAGAAAACTACATTAGCTGTCACTTTTCCTTCTTTTGCATTCCCAATGGGTGAGAGTTTGGCTCTTGATGTTGCACGAATAGCAGTGAGTTGATGAAAAGAGAGACAGTGGGCTCAAATTTAGAGGATGGAAAACAAAAACAGGCATAAAACTGGCGAAAGGCTCAGACATCTGTTCACACCTCACTCTTTTAACTTGACACAAAAGGCTGGAAACACAAAATCCCGTTGCAATCAACAGTATTATGGTTGCACACTGCTCCCAAAGGTCAGTGAACCACACACACAAACACACACGTTTCCTCTCTGGCAGGAAATGGCAGGCTAAGCGGGAGAGAGAGTTAATATCTGAGGTAAAAGCACTATAAATAGGGAGCATTGTAGTTGTGGCTGGCAAACATAGACATTGCAGAGAGGGAGACAGGAAAGACCGCGTTACACAAATTTACAGCGCCCTGGACTGCGCCGCCTCGATTACATGTGAGAAAACATTGGCTGCGTTTTCAAAGAAAGCTGTGTTTTACGTTGTCAGCAAAATCACTTGAACTATCCTTTGAGAACTTCAGAGGAGGTCAGAATAGTGACATCATTTTTTGCCAGCCTTTTAAGGCCTAATCTGTTGTTTACGTCCATCTAAGTGGGATGCGTGCTTGCAACTTGCTTCAGAAGTACGTTTCTTTGATTTCTACTGAAATACTGATACATTTGAAGCCTCTTCTCCTCTGGTTGAACTTCTTTGTGTATTTTTGTTTGGATTGAAGGTTGCTATTTTATAGTACAGATGGGAAGTCAGAAATAGAACAGAACAACAGGGTAAACAAGACATCATATATACTTAAAGTGAGCATAAGAAGAGCAGGAAAAGAGAACAAATAAAGAGCCAAAGAAAGAAAAAATAGCACAAAGCAGAGGTGGGACAAAGTCATTGTTTTGCAAGCCACAAGTAAGTCTCAAGTCTAAGCACTCAAGTCCCAAGTCAATCCAAACAGGTCCCATGTCCTAAACTCTGAGTTTGACTTTTAAACAAATCATAATCTGCTCTTCACCAAATGTAATACCGTTTAACAACAGACACTTGACTTTCTTAATGCAGCTTCACATGTCAAAAGAACTTAGTGTATCTGTCTGTAATTTTCAACCCACATGTTTTCATACTATGCATTTTTTGTTGACCACCGCATAGTTTTTGTACGAGAACAAAACTATCTTTGGTACCAGTTTTTACTGGAGCTCAGTAACTTAATGTTCGTTCTGCGTAGTTCTCTCCTGAAACTTGACTGGATGCTGTTGGATTGAATAGTGTTAACATTTGCTGATTCAGGAAATTAATTGATTTGTGGCCCATTTTTTAAATAACACTTTAATCTTTGGGCTTGAGGGAAGGTGTCAGGTATTTTCAAGGCAAAAGGCTGAAGTCCAGTTGAAGTCCTGAGTCATTGGTGTTAAAGGTAGAGTCAGCAGGATGTGTTTGAACTTTCTCTAAATGCATCAGGACGTCAAATACCAACGTTTGCAGTTGATGAAACATCCTGAGCACAGCAAAACAATGAGAAAATTAAGGAAATGCAGGCAGAGGGTGGGGTCTCTGCAGATACATCCACCACCACACGCTTCTAGTGGGTGCTAAGTCATGATTGAAAGGATTATGTCATATGAGTCTATACATCGTTTTACACAAAAGTTGCAGATTATACACTTAAAGTCTCAGCAGAGTTGCAAGAATTTTTTCATTCTGTCAAATTTAAGACAAGTTTGATTCAAGTCCTAGTCATATGACTCAAGTCCACACCTCTGTTACAAAGACAAACATAAATAGATAACACAAAAACAAGATAATAACAATGGTTTACAATAACAATAGTAACTTCTGTTTTGTTTTGAGTAACAGTGCTAATTACAACAAGATCTTTTACAGTAAAATGCATGTTGCACCATGTTGATCTACATGAGCAGTCTTAGTGCACGCACTATGTGCTTCTTTGCTTCTGTTGTATACATGCATCCAATGATTAAAACTGTCCTGTGTTTTAACATGCATTTTGTTAAGTAAATATCAGACAATATTATGAAGAAATACTTAATATTAAATAGTTGAAAATAATTTGGTGGTAATATGAGTATGCAGAAGCCTATTAAATCATGACACATGGCTTTCCAATAATGCACTAGCACATTTTGATAATAACGATTATTGGTATCTAAATTCATATTGGTCAGTCTGGTCTAGGCAGACAATATCCACCTGATCAGACCAGAGCCTGGTCACCCTGCTGCTGTCTGGCAAGACATACAGAAGTATCTGCTGCTGAACCATCAGATTTCAGAGCAGCTTCTTCCCTAGACTGTGAGACTGCTTAATTCATCCTCAATGCTCCACCATGCAAAATAGTTTATTTTATTTCTATTTCCTCAACTAATCCACTGTATATCAGTTTAATGTTGTTTTTATGAATACTGAAAAGGAAACCATGACTTAATCTCGTTATATAAGCCTGTGTTGGTATGATAAATAAAAACATGATAAGGATGATAAATAAATCTACCTTGTACCTCGTAAAACTTGATAAGAAATCAGAATTTGTTGTCACACACCCCTATCAGAAAGTAAAAGATCAGAGATGACATATTTCAGATTATTAAAGTATATATGGCCTTTACTTCTTTGTTCAGGATTAATGGGACAAAAATGCGGAGAACGGCTCCTCCGCTTTACTGAAGGTACATTTTGTGCTTTAGGTTCGTCAAATTAATCTTCCTGTCCAGGACAGCTGCGTTTGTCTGCATCTACATGTGTACTTGTGAGTGCGTACGTGTGTTAGCAGACACCTATCGTAGTTGGACAGGTGGCCGGCAGTGTCACATGTCACTGATTGACTAATGCTCCACTCAAAGGTGACAGAGTGCAACCCAACACTTTGTCACCATGGTTCCCATGAATGCTGTGCCCTCCCCTCCACCTCTGCATTTCAGTGTGATTTACATCTTCATAATGCGCTGTAATGACTGGTTTTGTTGTAGGACAGCCACCCAAGAGTACCTGGAAATCCCTGTAGTATAAGCTTTTTTTTCCTTTTAGATATTTCTGCCATTACATAAGCATGCACATATGTTAAAGCCACTAAGCTCCCTGTTTGCTCTGAGGGAGGAAAAGCTCACTTCTCTTGAAGAGGACTCAGACATGAAATCCAGTAATGAGTTGAAATCTCATGAGGAGTTTATGATCGGCTTCCTGCGTTCAAAAACAATCCAAAAACATTAAAGTTAATGCGCCTATTTAATGGTGTGAATAAGGATAAGTAGTCATCTGTTTCTCCTCCAGCAGCCGATAATTTAACCAATTGAACAACATCAGCCATAACCACTTTAAAGCATTTGCTCGAGGGGGGTGTTATTTGGGCAATATTTTCTATCAGAGCCATTAATTATTGTACTTATGATGCAAAATTTCTCTATAGCCTTTCCCTCGCAGCTGTCTGTTGGAGGAGGGAGAGAGTGAGATAGTGATGGGCAGCTGATAAATGTGACCTGGACAGTTCATGTTGTTGACTTGACCGAGATAAACCCCGGAAAACCCAGAATTCAGGCGGTAATGCTGCTCGTAAATCTTGCTCATTTTTATGAGGAGCAGATGGCAATATTGTTTGGTGTTGATTTGCTTGGTGGTATTCAACAGCAACTCTTTCAAATCAAGTGTTTTTCAAAGGAGCTGCCAGCCGTACTCTCCTATTACAAGAAAAAGGAGTGCCATCGGACCACAGACTATTTGACAACACATTATGCTGCCAAGCATTTATTCCATTTTGGAAATGTGTTGCCATGCCACCCAAACATTTCTGTGTGTGCTGCAACTACAACGGTATGTGTATTATAGAAAATGAGAGAGAGAGGAAAGTGGGAGACGGGCAGTTTTACTCAGTGGAAGGACACGTGCTGAGAGAGAGGAAACACATGCCCCCTTTTTTTCCTATGAATCCTTTTTCTTTTGTGAGCTAAAGGGTAGTACACACAGGAGGCTGCCTGTTGACTTGCTACATACACAGTGATGACTGAGTGCCAAACAATGGACGACTGAAATAGACATGTTGTTGCAACGGCTGGTCCACATCCATCCATCACACCAGTCACATCTGGGTCGACTAGTGCTGCCTGGAGCGCCTTCCTCCTGGTCCCGTTCCAGTGTGGCTGCTTCTCATGAATCAAGACGAAACATCAACCCTGTATTCAGTGAATATCTGCAGAAAATAATGAGCATATCCTGAGGGAAAAAAACATTAAACAAATGAGAGCTGCTCCTTGACTAATATAGCTCTCGTCAGCCTGTCAACAAATAATGAACACCTAATTGCCCTTACACAAGAGCTTCATCTGGATGTAGCAACTCAAATAACCCTTTACGTAAAATTGCAATAGTGCAATAGACTTAAATTTCTGTGCTCGGTTGCATAAACCATCTTCAGTAAAACATTTTCCGTTCTCCTAGTGGTGGTCCAGGAGATGAGACGAGTGACAATAATTTAAAGTAACCCGTGGAAAATAAAGGAAGAGAAACTTTTTCTCTGACAGAATCAATGTGAGAAAAACCATAGATGAAGTAATGAAGAAATATGAAAATATTACCGTGACATCAAGAAAGGAGAGCATCAAGAGGTGACTGGGGAGTTTTAGTAAAATGTCATAGCTAATATAGAGGACAGAGTTATGTTAATGTTTGGCTAGCTAGCTACAAAGTTGCTAGTGCTAATGTCAAATCTGTACTCTGACAAATTGCACCTTGTTCATAGTGTCCATTGGGTTCTCCCTGTCTTGGTATCTCCTCTTCTTCAAGCACCATGAGTTCAGCCACTGTCTTTATTTAATTATTAATTATTTCACTCTTAAAATCTTCTGAGGAAAATGGACCTTCCAGCAGCACATAAGGGAATACTTCAGCAGCCAAGAGCAAATGCTTAAAGATGAAATAGTTTTCCCTAACAACATCCTAAGGAATCCTCAGAGTGATTTTATGCAAGTCATTTTTCCTGAGGTATCCTTAGATGAAAACTTAAGGGAAACCTTAACCTAAATAGTTTTATACAACTGGGCACTGGATCATGTAAAAGCAGTGTAAACAGATGTGTATCACTGTTTTGTATAAAAGCCTTGACTTGAATCTGGCTCCAGGTCTGCTGCCCTGTCAGTTTAAATCGCTAATGTTTGTTCTCCAGATTCAGCTGACCAGAACAGACAGGGTTGAGTCAGGACACTTGAGAAAACTTGTAATCAAACTGAAAATCAGAGATTACTCAGGGGCGACTATCAGAGACAACTTCAGGATTGAGAAAACAGTCAGCACAGCTGCCGCCTGCCTGTTTACCTTTGACCTTGGGTAAAAAAGCTGGTGGGGAGGGGGGGGGGGGGTTGGGGGCTGTCCTTTCAGGAGCCTCGCCTGGTCATGGCTAATAGAAGCTGAATTGGTGTTACGACCACCTGGAGTGATAATGGATGTGAAGTGACCTCTTGTTTGACAACAGCATTCAGTTTAACACAAATTGCTTACATGCATTAGTAAGATTATACATACAATTTTTGTTTGAAAGAGTTTTAGTGATTATGATGCTGTATCCATGACATTAGATGAACATTTTTTAATGGTAAATAGAATACAATTTTTCAAGTTGGTGTCATTAAACGACTCCAGGCAGGACACACACCTGGCTATTATCACATTTTAAGACTTGTCTAAAACATTTCACCTTTGACCTTTACAACTTGCACCTGTTCCTTGAGGTCTTTGAACTTTAAATTGAGGTGACTGACAAAAAACAAAACAAAAACACACACACACACATGGGTGCATATAGCAGGATGGGTTGGTGAATATAAAGCTCTGATGGTGAAAAGTAGAGTTTTATACATTTTACACTTTACACAGTTGATGTTGTCACGTGTCCCTGAAAGTCCTTATGAAGTGCTCTTACTCTCAGATATCATCTCACAATCCATCTTTTCCAGAGAGACGTTAGACAAAGCAGATGACCTCCTCTGCAGCATCTTTCACTCAGAGTTTAGAGTACAAACACTTAAGATAGATATATCAGGGAAACAGGAAATCAAGAGAGAGGGAGCTGCAATTTTTAGTGTTCATTGCACTCATGTTGGATCCCTGTGAGTACTTATGAAATCCCCTCGTGGTAAGAGTGCTATAGGTCCATGTCCAAATGGATTTCCCAGCTCGCATGTGTTACAGTATGTGCACTCTCTCAACTTTGACTCAGGCCAAGTCCATCATTGTGTAATATTGTTTTTGCTTTCATAATATTAAGGACCACCCATTTATCCAACTAAGTATTACACTTTTTTGTCTTCCAGGACATCATATGGTCACTTTAGCCAGAAAGTTGACCTGGAAGTGGTTTTAAATGTTATGCACTTAACTATGAAGAGTCAAGCTACATCTGTCCTGCTGACATCATTTTCAGTTGAGTCAGAGGTTATGTTAGCTGTTGCTAGAAGCAGTTAACTTAACTCCAAAATAATTAAATAAATCAATTTAAGAGTCATTACCTCTGTATGAGGACTTGTACAGCTTGTACCCCGACATGTTTCTGCTGCTATTTTTCATGGAGGTAACATCCCAGCTACGTAAGGAGATCATATCCCCGCCCATCACCCAATTATTCAGTGTTGGGAAGTTTAAGCATCGTGTTGGTCTGGACCTCTGGAAACTACATTGGGTTTTTGGGCATTGGGTCTTGCATCCCCTTTTGGCCATAAAAATTCAACACACTGAAACACGATAAGTGGGTGTCACGTGTAAGTAATGGCAGAAATATATATATGTATATATAAAAATATATATGTATAAATGTATGCTCGCACATTCCTATTGGTTGGTTAGTAGAAATAGGCTGCAGCAATATAAAATATATGAATTAAATATATTTTAAAAAATTCTGACACTATCAGGATTTTGTCCCAGGTTTTGATTGCAAGGCCCATTAGAACGGCCATCTTTGAACCTCTCTCACAGTGCAACATTGACCCACCATTTTGGAGCCAGGTTGGCGAATACCTGAATTTAATAAATAATAAATACATTTTTAATAAAATGATTGAGTTCCATGCATTTAAATGTAACATAAAATGTGTTAATAATACACCAGCATATATACAAACTGACCAAAAAACACATTTAGATACAGTTACAGTTTGCATGTATTCTAATGGATGAAAAAGAAAATATACAAACACATTATCACTATTACATCATTACTATCGTTACAAAGTGGGCTCATTAAACTGCACACATGCAGTCCAACACACACGAAGGCTGCCTTTTCTGTGGACATAAAATGAACTTGCAGGTAACGTAACTACAGCTCTATAGAGATGTGTGGTGTAGATTACACAGTCAGAGTAAGAATAATAAGTCTGACGTCCACCAGATCTACTCTACCACCCTGCAGCTGGGTCCTGTGGGTGCGTACAGGAAAGGCGCCTGCCACGGTCACACATCTGTAAACATGGGCAGACGAGGAGGCAGCAGTCGCTGATGTTATCACCACAGACATTAGCCACAGGGCAGACAACAAATGAACATGAAAATGCTAATTAAGTTCAAATTGGGCCCCTGGATAAACTGGTTAGTTGGGTTTTCTCTCTGATCAACAAACACAGCTTGAAGACATTTCACAATGATGTTTGTTGAAAAGAGATACTGTAAGTTTAATTTTCTAAGGTAAGTCACTCCAAAGCCAAACAACTCATGAAGCAAACACACACCTCAAATACTGCACTAGCTCAAACAGCATTCAAGAAGTACTTTAAAGCTGAGCTTTAAAGCTCATGGATGGACCCCACTTCTTTTTAAAGTCCTTGGATTTTTCCCTTCAATTTAAGATTTCGCTTTATTGGCAGAAGTGAAATGTAATATTCTTAAGTATGTTTTAATTTATGTGTAATCACCTGACAATAAGAATCGCTGTGTTTTCGTTACCTTAGAATAAAGTGTTACCATCTACGAGGGATGTGAATCCTCTTCTACAGAGGTCACCATGTTACACCACCATTCTTTTCTAGTCCAGAATGGACAAACCAAACATGGGCTCAAGATAGTGCCTTTCACAAATCTCAAGGCCACTGTGGTTTCTCCTACAAAGGTTTGCAATCTGCAAGCTCACTGCTAGCTGCAACTAAATCATACACCCTGGTCCTTTAAAGTTCTTTTATAGTTGGTCTGTTTCCAGAAATCCCATGACTGTGGAAAACAGAGGTTCATTCCCACTGGA
>JAJHUR010013576.1:1987-20342 GCA_027495735.1 Lutjanus campechanus | reverse complement strand
AATAGGTTGCTCAGGTACCATCACAGCCCTAGGTAGGGATGAACAATAAATATCAGTGCAGGTAAATTATCAGATACTGACCTTTTACAGCTATATCAGTCTGTATCAGTATTGGCATATATTTTGTCTTATTGGCTATTTTATTTTATTTGTAGTGCTCTGATTCAGTGCCCTGATGTCATTTTGGAAAAAAAAAAAAAAAGTCACGTCATCATGTCTGGCCTCTTTTACCAGGCGCGGAGTGGCTTTTTCAAAAGGATGGAGCGTCGCCTTATCTTCCACTCTGTCCAGCTCCAATTTCGCTCAGGTACTGCTCACACCACAAGTCTGACGCATGCCCAAGTGCCCATTGCAATGACACCCACGCTATTTTCAGTCAAAACTCGGATGTTGCAAGCTCGATTTCGCAAGGTACTTTAAAAAAGAGTAACAGAGAATTCATTCAGGTGTACTGTCCCAGATGACATAAAACTAACAGATGACAATAATGTGGTACAAGCAAAAGAATTGTTTCAGTCAGTAAAGATTCAACTTGGAATCTACAAAGACACCTTTCTTGAAAGGTACAGAGATAGCAGCAGAGAGACAGTGGGAGGGAGAGGGAGAGAGCGTGTGAATATGTACAGATGTGCCGACTTGATTTAAACAGCTTATGATCATGAATCATCATCAATGTTACTGCACAGTTCTGTGGTGTGTGATTTTTCTATTCCAAGTCTAATTTGTGTACTTTTAAACACTTAATTACTCCACGCCAATTAATCAGAACTACAAAAGAGGAGAGAGAGGAGGGAGGGGAACGTGTGTGTGAAGTGCCCACTGATGTTAAACTTTTTTTGATGATAAATCCTGATGTTACTGTACAGTTCTGTGGTTTATACACTGCAGACTGAAATATCTGTCTGTGTATCTGTCAGACAGATGCCCGCCTCCTCCATGAAACATCCGTCATCTGTAAATTATCCTTCTGCCTTAATACAAAAACATGAACATTGAACACCATTTAGTCAATACATAAACTGAGCTGAAAAGAGGTGAGGATTTTTCCCCTCAGAGGACAATATTTTATTAAAAAAATAAACTATTATTAACAATAATAATAATAATACTGATGTCTAATAATACTAGTGTCAAACAGCTCCATGAGTGAGGAGCAGAAATTAACATTGCTCCACTACACTTGCATGCTCTGTTTCAAGCTGATAAATGATCAATCAATTATGGGAAATATATATTAATATTTATTATTCAGATATTTATTAAACGAGCTGTAATAATATCTGATCTGACAGATATGTTTAAGTTAAGTTCTTCGGAAAAATGCTTTAGTAAAGACAAAGTATTTTTGTAAAGTTTTTTGATGAACTTCACTTGAAAAAATAAAATAACATTTGCAGAGTCAGAACTGTTGTTTATTTGTGTGTAATAGTAATATTAGTTAGATTTAGCTTGGTCACAGCTATGAAATATAATATATTACATATCTTACTTCCAGGTGTGCATAACCTAAAGGTTATATGAACTTTTTAAAATACAAAATTGTGAAATCAGGTGTCTTATAATATAGTAATCCTCAGGTATTGGTACTGGTTGGAAAACATCCATATTGTGCATCCCTTTTTTAGTATGAATTTCTTGTTATCTCTTTTAGTGTTCGGTGTGAGAATATATTGATTTGTGCCTCTCATTTTTCTTTGTCACCCTCTGCAGCTATCTGTCTAAATCTAATATGGCTGGATGGGTCAAAGCTAAAGTTTGTCTAAAGGCGTGTGCGTAATGCTTAGTTATGCAGCAGACAGCCGTGCTGTCCTCAGCACGAGAAGATAGCTATTTCTGCCTCTCAACCCTAACACATAGAGAGAGTAAGTGCACTTTACTGCTGACCTAAAATAAAACCAAATGTAGCTTAATAACTTGGCAAATGGACTCGCTAACTGGTGCACTTTGAGTGCACACAAGTGGCTCATTGCTATTTGCTGCCTGTCATTGACAAAATGCTACCAGCCTCAGCCTTGACTGCACATAGAGACTGGACAGCAGCCGAACACACAGGGAAGGACGTCCCCTGACCGGCCTAAGCCATCCTATTAGTCTCCAATTATCTTTGAGATGATAGCAAGGCCTGCCAAGTTAGACCCATTTCAACAGTGGTTGGAAAACATTGTGTCCTGGTTTGGCCGTCTTGTATTTGTAGCATTGATTAGGAAGAATATAGAAAAGTGCCGCAGGGAGTGTTGTCATGAATAATGTGCCCACATAAACACACACACACACACACACACACACACACACATATATATACATGCATACTATATATATAATCAAACAAGGGGCAAAAACAATGCCCCTTGTCTGATTCCTGATTTCCCCTGGTGGCAGCAGTTCCATGCAGGTGGAGTGATGAAGAATAACCAGTCAGCCTTCACTCTTCACAGCACTGCAGTGGAGCTCACTACAGTGCTTTTCACTATGGTTGCTGTGACAACGCAGCATATTGAAAAATTGGACAAATTTGTGATACTGAAATTATTGTGGATACCATCCTAAGACAAAGGGTAAATAAACAGCAAGCTGAAGACAGCTCCTCCCCTTTATCATTATATCTAAGTGACACGTTGCTAATGGAAGTTCTGTTCCAGGTACCGGGGTTCAATACGAACTGGGCTGTAACCCCATATGTCACTGTAAAGGTTGTAATTTGTTTCTTCTGCCATGTTACCCTGGATACCCAGCAGAAGACCATGCAGCATCCTGGTACAGTTGACCCAATGAATCCACAGTGATGTCTCTACGTGCGTCAACGACCGCAGGGTGCAAAACACCACAACACCCACAGTGCTAAAAGTAGAAATTAATCATTTTGTGTTTTGTGCAGCAACTGATTAGTTTCTACTATTAATTACTATTATTATTAATCACTTAATCATTGTGAGTCACCTTTTTTTTCCTTTTTTTTTTTTAGACAGAAATGTCCACAGTCTCTGATTTCAACTTCTTCTATGTAAAAAAAATGTCTGTTTTATTTCATCCTTCAATCAACTTGGGCTTTGGGAAACTGATTATTTTTCACCATTTTCTGAGATTTTATGGACAAAACAACGGATTGATTAATCAAGAAAATGATCTAAAGATGAATCAGTGATGAAAATAATCACACATTTGAGTTGTAGATCTTTAGATGGAGAATATTTTTGGAAAGTAGAGATATTTTGACTGGGGCTAAGGGACATGGACAAAATCAAATTGATATTGATATTGAAGTGATGACTATTAATGATTTTACAAAATATTAACACAATGAGACTTTTGATAAATAATCACAATATTGTGGGTATACTGACTAAGCAGGTAGAACGGCTATAACACTAGTTCAGAAAATGACATCACTTTACAGTAATAAAGCCTTTAAAACTGGGAAAATACAACTTAATGCATATGATAAAACAATATCCAAGATCTATGACAATATCTAGTCTAATAACACAACATAGGTATACTATTGATGTATTCGTCAGCCCTTAAAAAGTAACAAATTATCTGATGTCAGCTTCTTAAATGTGAATATTTCCTGATTTCTTTAGTCCTGTATTATAGCAAACTGATTATCTTTGGGTTATAGACAAAACAATTCATTTGAGGATGTCACCTTGGGTTTTTGGAAACAGTGATCACATTTTCACCTTGTGATATTTTATGGACCAAACATTTACTTGATTAATCACAAAAATGAAAATTAAGATATTTTGACTACTCCACAATGAATTTTAAGACTTGGGTTACTTTTCCCAGGGGGCCAGGAACCTTTGGAGGAACCTCATGTGTTACATTCCAGACACAATATTTCACCCCCCAAAAAGTCCCTGCTCAAGAGGCAGTATTTCCCAAAAACAAAGGAACTTTGGGGACGGGGCTTGAAGAGCTGAATATTTCTAGTTGGTCGAGTACTCACAGCATTTTATTCCTGCCACAGTTTTTTTTTTTTTTTTGCAAAACAATGTTTTTGTACATTGTGCTTCACCACATCAACATGGAGTCACAGAAGAAGGCATACAACAGATGCATTGACGATGAAGTCCAGACCTAATTGAGTATTTATACTGAGGACCAAAACTAATGTTAGCTACACGCTAACACCACCCCCTAATACTAACCCCTTTATGTCATAACATATCATAATTGTGTGGCCACCCGCAAAAATGACATATAAAACCAGCGCTCACTTTTTCGTACATCAGCAGAGTAATTTGCCTAATCTTCACAGGTCTTTCAGTTCCTGTGACTAAAAGTTCTGAGTACTTTGGGTGTAAATGCAGCTTGAGTTGTAATGGTTAAGCTTAGGTTAGCTGAAAGGAAATGCATTATGACAGTCCTTACAAGTATAGACATACTGCAGTGGCATTATACCATCGGTAACACATTTTATTTTCTGTTGACACATTTTTATTTTATTCTATTTCTTTAACAGGACCCATTGTCTAACATTGCTGAACATAAGATTATTTTAGTACATACACATGTGTTACTGGTGAACCTTTCATCTGTGTACTCTCCTGTGTACAAGCCTTAAGCTCCATGTATCCAGCCTCTACAAACCTGAACAGGATAAGCATGTACTGCAGATAATGGATGCTGGATCCCAAGTGCTTCGTAACCTATTGATTTTTTCTTTCAAAATAAGCAAATGTAAATAACAAATGCCAAGATATTGCCCTCAACGGGCATGTTGATCCCAGCTCCTGTTCACCCGTTTCACCTGACATTTCAACAATGCTGCCTGTTGGACGCTGTAGGGCCGGCAGAAGGTCATCTGTTGCCTATACAGAGCAAGTGTGAAGTCGCAGATGAACCAGTATGGCTGGTATCCCACTGATTTTAGTTTTTAACAAAGTGGGATAGCATCTATTGAAAGGCTGCCATTCTTTTTCCACAGCAAAAATATGTTTTAGATCTGGGGCTTTTTGAAAGCGGTAAGCAGGCCTCCCCAAGAGGGCTGCAAACAGTTTTGGGGGAAGCTCAGTGAATGGAAATGAAAAAAAATATTTAATTAGATATCAAAAGCACTAGCCTAATAGCCTAAATGAGTGTGATTTGGTTATGGTGATTTGTTTTTCCCATTTTCCCAGAGTCAGAGACCTTTTTTGAAGTCTGTGGTGTAGCCTGACATTATATAACAGCAATATTGGGCAATATTGGCTCAACGTCTGAGTGTTAATGGGATCAAATACCATACTCATGTTCAGGATTGGACGATATAGCTCAAAAGTCCATAATGATAGTGAAGGTGCTAAAATAAGTTTGTTGTATTACTGGCCCTGTTTGTTTTCTGCCTTTTGTGGGGGAAAAAACGGTCACCGGTGAAAAGACGATCAGAATTGGTTCAAATGTGAGATTTTTCACCAACCATTTGAAGATGTTGATTAAAACATTCACATTTAGACCATGTGCAAACAATAGCTCATTGTCACTGTGGGCCTTCACTAACAAAACACACCCAAATTTCTCTGTTGACAGCCAGATTAAAAAAAAACAAAAACAAACTATCACATGCAGGACTTCAACCGCAGTTGCCTATATCTATATCCGGTCTTCCTATACAAATAAATGCCTTTGTTGCTCTTTATAATATCTCCTGGTGCATATACCTCATGAATAATTGAAGCTGTAACCAATACACCTAAGTATTAGTTAGCAGACAGAAAGAAGTGCCGTTTCTTTATTCTACATTAAGAACTTCTCTCATTACGATGCCCTGGAAGCTTCTTGTTGGCAGCATAAGCCCTATATAGTTTGTATTTATGACATTTTATATTAAACATTAAATGCATTGAAATTATATCTCTGTGCAGGTCTGTGAATTATGAGTCACACAAATCAAAGCCATCTCTCTGGGATCTTAGACGTTTATACCGAATATTAACCAGTTTTCTGCTAGACATAAATGTTGAAATCCCAGTTGGTGCTCACTGGGTTGTCTGAGGGGAGCCTCACGGCTTCACACTTTGAAAACCCCTGCTTTTAGATGTAGGAAAGGTGTCATTGCGGTCTTATAATGTACCTTAAAGCTCTGCAACTGCATCTCTGGCTGTGGCTTTTTACTACCCCTGCCCCTACTGTTCTCTTTCTGCAAAGCAGATCTCCAATGACATGGTCCATGAAACATAAGTGCATTGCATGCTGTTAATGAAGAGCATCACAGTCAGATACAGTGGTGGATAACTGAGACTACGGCGCCATGTAATCTTCCAATAATTGTGGGCAACAGCATGAGGCTATATGGTTGACAAAAGTTGCAATTTTGGGCTGGTGTGTGCACCTGGACACGTGTCTCTGGGTACCTTTGTGCACCCGCATGCGCATGTACTGTAAGTCTTGTACTACAAGTCAGTAGGAATTTCTGACGTAAGAAACATGGGCTGCATTACAGAAAAAAATATCTCAACTCTCAACGTTTGTCCTGTCTTGGCCAAAGTTTCAAAGACAGGAAAAATTCTATCTTCCTGGAGCAACAGTTCCTATGCTCATGGCTGTGTCCTATCCTATCTCAGACCCCGTATCTAAACTGACTTAGAAAATGATAATCCACTCGTCCTGTCATCCCTGTATCTGTGTTTGGAATGTACACAAGACTGCCTGTATCCTTGACAACGGCTGTCTCAACCAACTTGTCACTGGCTAGCTAGCTTGCTATGATGGACATGAAAAGACAGCCGCTCAGTTTTATCTTTGATGAGTCAGAGACCTTAATTGTGTCTGCAGAAGAGAGGAAACCCCTTTCACCAGAGCCTGACATAGTATGTCAATCAAATTCAAAATGAATCATCTTGGCAGTCGTCTTATCCATTCATATATGGTCTGGACATTATTTAGTGTCATCATACAGTTTGAGAAACCTTTCAATCATAAGAGTTGCAGCACTCAACATCAGGGATTGCTCGCTTCCCCGGGCAAGTAAAATGCCATGTCAGGCTGGTAAGTCAAGCACCTCAGTTGCCCAACCAAGCAAGTGTTAAAAAAATAAATTATCTGGTTTTTGATTCATCGTTAAATTAATTTTTCATGCAAAAGAAATTTCAGCTTCTCATATATGGAGATTTCCCATCTTTCTTTGCTTATTATCTCATTAAACTGAATATTTTTGGTTTTAGGACTGAAAAAACAAGACATTTTAAGACTTCACATCAGACACCTTAGACATTTTTCACTATTTTCTGATATTTTGTAAACCCTGTGACTGATCGTTTAATTTGGAAAATAACAGGACGATACAGGTCATGATATTCAATAGGAGCTGCAACTGGACTTTGCTTGAGGTGTTTCACCTCCTCTAATGTCTTCAAGGACCTCAAGCAAGTGCCTACCATAGCTCCTAGCGAATGGGCAGCCCTTGATTAAACATGACAATTAACTTTAACCTTTGCTGTTATTTGATAACTGCTAATAAGCAAGACAATTTGTAAAAGGGCACGGAAGAACTGACTTGGGGCAAGTAGATTTTGATGCACTTGGCCAAAAAAAGCTTTATCATTGAACCCTGTTAGATGATCACGTTGTTCCTCATCTTTCATTGTCATTGCCATACCGACCTAACAAAAATTTAGGACAGGCTCTATGGCATCTTAACTTAGGATTCCTAACTTAGGTAAATTCTTCAGTTGGGATGGTTCTGAAACAGCTAAAATCTTATCCAAAGACTGTATTTTTTCCTAAATGTAGTTAGGAAACACACTGGTGATCCTAAATGTCCCTCTACACTGAGACAAGATGGGATTCCAGACCTCTGTAATGAGGCCCCGGGCCCATAAAGCAGCCTTCTTTGATTAACCATATATGGCTGCTTTGCAGTACACATAAATTGCGTCTGAGCTCCCACAGCCTGTACTGTATGGCTTTGTGTGCCGTTGTAGCTTATATTGATGTGGTGCAGTAACCCACTGTGGGTCGATATATCATGCGGCCTCACAATTAATGGCACAGCACCACCAGTGGACTTGGCCATCTGTATACCAGTTAAGGATGGCTGAGGAGATTAGGCAACCTCAGATAATAGTATCAGACAAAGAGAGTGCAAGTGATGGGAGAAGAAGTCCAAATTATTTGATTTTTTTTTTTTTTTCAGGGGGAAAGGTGGTGAAATGTTACTAAATTCCAAGAGATGGAAACGGTGAAAGGGGGAGTCCACAAAGGTGGTGGGAGGTGGTCAAAAATGTCAAAAAATCAGATTGTATATAACTGATAATAAGATGGGGGAAACATGCACGCACATAGACACAAATATAAACGCATTACTGGAGGAGGGGGTATTGACTACACACACACACACAAACACACACACACACACACACACACACACACGCACACACTGAGTATTGATAGATGGACGCACAGTTTTATGCTCGATTTGGAGAGTCCCTCTTGATAGCAGGTGCAGAATACGACGGCTTTCTTGAATGAGAATCAGTCTGCTAAGCAAAACCTGCACGACCCGGTGCCTTCAGCCCCCACAAGAGTTTTGGAGGCGGGGGGAGGCGTTGTAGCACCGAGCTGAGATCGGACAATAGGCTCCGTGCGTACAGATTAAGGACAATCAATGATTATGCAGGGCCACGCTTTATAAAGTTGACTGGCTTCCAACATTTACCCGTGATTAGCATCTCAGTCCATGTCAATGAGGCAGACAGTCTAACTAGTCAAGGGGAAAAAAGGGGGGGATAGTCCTCACTTAGAGACAGGATTATTTGATTTGCGCGTGATTTTTTGAGACAAATCTTAGAAACTGGAATAGAAAGACAAGTATCCTCAGTCTGAAATAAGGCATACCGTCAGGAAATGGAGGAAAAACACATTGCAGCTCTGCGACTAACAGGCTACAGCACAGGATTCAGCCACATTCCTCAAGCTTCACGAACCACTTAGCAAAAAAAAAAAAAAGACGCCAAAAACCCTTATTAGATGAAGTGTGTCTGAAAAGACGACCATTTTTTGATGCATTCTAACCAGGTTCTTCTCGAAGGAGGCAAGGCATTTTGTGGTGTGTTCTGAGGAAGGAGGACAGCAGGAGTGTATTCGGAACCAACCCACGCTATGAAAAAGACAGTAACATAAACAGAACTTACCCATATCCGCGTATCTGTCAGCTCCAGCCTACAGGTTTTAATGGCTTCTTGTGCGCGACATCCGAGTCCGCATGACGCGCTCTTCTCCACAGACAGGTACCGTCCTAATCCACTAGCCCGGTCTCTCCGCGCAGCCGCCGACTCCAAAGCGCACCTGCCCTTTACTCTCCCGGACCTGGATGCGCTATCCGGTTCAGTTCTGCATCTACAACCGTGCAACTGAACCGGGCCGAATGTCATTTACTTCCAACTCCAGATTAGAAGGGTGCAAAAAATGAAAAAAAATCCGGTTTCACAACTCCCTATCCATGTCTTCTTTGCAGGGGAAAGAATCGTCCTCTCTTTTTTTCAAGTTACAGCCAAAAAAGAGTACCGCAGCAGGCGCAGACAATACCCAAGCCACATCCAAGTAATTCATGTCAGTCTTACATGGAGATTCCGCGAAAATCCTCACGCCAAACTTCACAAATACGCACACATGATGCAAAAAAACACAGACTGTTATTTTCCAAAAGGAGTCAAGCAGCCCGTTAGATTCCTTCCTTCTCTCCGGCGTCTCTATTCGTCTCAAGGATGCTCAGCTCAGCTCAGTCTGCTCCGCGCATGGCGCACACGGAAAGTAACGCTCGTTTATCCACAAGTCTCTGTGTGAAACGCTGTCACCGACGAGTGTCGCGGAATAATAGTCATATATCCAAATATCCACCTTTTCGTCCAAATGTGCCGTTCGGTCTCTCTGTCGCTCGGTTTGAAATACAGCATGACGCTGTTGTTAATCACGTCTGCATGTCAAGGCAACTTTGTCAGGGAGAATCGGAATGCCCTCTTCTGGTGAGACTGCGACCCGCCTGAGCTCGTCCAGAGAAGGTGCATCGAGAGTTAAAATGTTACGGTGGTGGCACGGTTTGAAGAGGGGAAGGGTGCCACGGACCAAACCGAAATGGATCCGGTCACCACAGTGGAATGAAATGTTACAAAAGCGAGCCCCTTCCTTCATTTTAATCGCTTCATTATGTGCCTGAGCTGAAGGAAATCAGCTTTTTTTCCTTTTTTTTTTTTTAAGAAGTGTTCTCACACTCCAGCATTAAGTATTCATGAATGCAACATACGCATTTGTTGAAGATAATAAGGAATTCATTAGTCATAGTTTTCGGAATAAGATATATTTGCAGTAGTGTGGGTGTGTGTGCTCGTCTATATTTGTGAGGACCATTTTGAGTATTTCAGACTTAAAGACATTTTTTTAAATAAATAACGACATTTCTAACGATCTGTAAGGTTGTTTTGAAAGGGACTGAAAGGGACAGTTCACCCCAAAAATTCAAAATGACACATTTTTACTTCCTGTAGAGCTATTTATCCGTCTAAATCAGGGATTTCAAACTTAATTTCCTCTAACGTCAGCAGTATGCGTCCCGTAGAAGGGTCAGTTGTAAATGTAAGACTGGATAAATGTAGGCTATAAGCTACTTGTTATCATGTTACAAAATTGCCTCTGTATTCGATTATTATTGGTTTAGGTAATAACTTAATATTTGATGACTAGCTGTAAAAGAAGAGGTCTAGAAAAAAAAACAAAAAAAAAGCAGACATTTAAATGCAGGGTTGCCAGGTCTGTGTGACAAAACCAGCCAAATGTCAGGCCAAAACCAGCACAAATCTAGAACATTGGCCAATAAAAGTGCCGCCTACGGGTGTGTGTCTGTGTACATGCTGATCTGGGGGCACTAAATAAAATTTTAATTTCTTTATTTATAGCTGTTTCGATTTTATGAATGTAGTTTGCATACAAAATAGGTCCACTCGGCCAGCGAACAAAAAAAAAAAAGTAACCTTTGGCAACACTTCAAAAGTAGCCCAATTTTGTGGGATAGCCACAGACCTTTAAAAATGAAATATACTAAGTAGTATAAGTAATGAAGTCAAAACAACAATACGGCTTGTTTCAGTTTGTGTAGCCTATTAGCAAACTTTCAAATCCAAATTGTATATTTGCTTAAAAATGAAATGATGGTGTTTTTCATGGTTGCTACTGCTGAGATGCTATCCAGCATATTGGCATCAAAAAGTTAGACATTGTAATCCACAGTCCCTGTTGTGAACAGTTTCAAGTAGGAGCTACTTTCTTTCTAAGGCATAAAGAAAGTAGTTCCTCCTTGGCAGATATCTCCAAAACTCGCCAGTTCACACAAAACCAATCTAGATGGATAGAGAGCACTACAGGCCAGAAGAAAAATATGTATTTTGGATTTTGGAGTGAACTGCCCCTTTAAGGTTAGGGACTTTCACTTATTGTGGTTGAAAGCTAGTAAGTGCGTTGTATTGTGAGGCTCCTCACACACAGCCTATACACACATACAGAGCCCTATGTGTGTGAGAGTGAGGTCCATTGTACCACCGCTCACTGTGAGCCAATACAAACGGCTGCAGGACGCTGTCCATGGTGCTAAAACGCTGCATTTGAGTGACTGAATAGAAGCAGACTGTTTCCCAGAACTGCCCGGGGACTGACTCTGAGTTTCTGTGTAAACATGTTATGAGAAATGACTGAAACAGAATTATACTTAATAAACAAAATTATACTTAAGATTCCGCACAAACCTTTACTGGAAATGCAATGGTACTTAATCGACAGCAGCCTCCCTCTGCGTCACCCCAGCAGCCTTTTTAAAGCTTGGGTGTATTTAAGGAGGAAATAGGCAGCTGAATTTTTAATGTGCATTGCATCTGCGCTGGGTTACTAATCTGTGTTGCCCCTTTCTTTCAAACTTGAATGCAGCCGGCCTCATACTGACATCCATAACATCTATAAATAGTGTTTAAGTGCAAGATGTTTTTATTTTTCTTTTAATTAATGAAATACCTTATTGGCAGATGCACTGGCACTTAACTTGGGTATTGCCATTCTGTATACTTTTATTCCACTTTGTTTCAGTTGTCAAATACTTATTTCTTCACTGTCTTTGCAGATAAAGATTTACCATTCAAAACATCAAAGATCACTAAATATATGACACATTTCTATACAGTTTAAATATATAAGTATACAAGTTTAAACTCCCTTTAAAAGAAAAAAGAACATCAAAAAATTGGTTGAACTTGGAAACTGGATCAACTACAACATCTCATCTTAACGTAACCTTAAAATAACCATAACCCAATTTTCATGACTTCGTCAATCACTTTGTTCCTCATGACTTCATATTATTGTTTTCTGTCTCAGCTTTATTAGTGCTGTTTTAAAAATACCAATGTATTGACCACAGTCAAATGCACCCACATGTCATTGCAAATTCAATAGACGGCAGGGCTGTTTATAGCTTTTTTGGGGGCCTGATACTAAATGTTGTTTGGGCGGGGGGGGGGTTCAAACCTTCGAAGGTCATGCAGGGCCCTACATTTAATGTGTAGACCCACCAATCTCTACACTGTACACACAGGGATCTCAACATTTCTTTTCCCCTCAGATCCAAATCAAACATTTCAGGGGAGCCCCAGCTATTTAAACCTACAGAAAATCCTAATAAATAGGTAACACATGCATAATATCTACCAAATGCTCATGAATGAGAGAAATGCTCTTGACACATCAAACAAATTAGGCCATTATCCATAATGAACATTTATAATGACACTCTGCGTATAAGCAGTGGCCCTGATAGATGGAACTATTGATTGATTGAGTTCATGGTCCTAATTGAACTATCAGGGGAGTAGGGCCACTCTGTCAGCCATTTTGAAGGAGACACAGATGACTTGAAATGTTATAAGAAAGAAATAAGTTAACATTTTGTTTCCTGTAGTAGCTTATTTGTTGTTCTTATGTGTTGAATTAAATAATGATTTAATATTTTAAATAGTCATGATGAGTACTTTATTTTGCGGGCATACTTTTGTGTTTTTACTGCAGTGAATTTCTGAATACAGGACTTTCAACAGAAGGGGAAACCGGGAAGTGTTGTAACATCGGGTTAGTTGTAACACTGTCAGTTTAACCAACCAGGAAATAGATGAGGTGATGTCATCAATATAACCGTGTCTGTGAAGGTTCTCAGTCATCCAGGTCATGGTATTTGTAGCAAGGTTTGTCGTAGGCAACTGCACTTGATAGAGTTCTTGAAGACGTTTCGCCTCTCATCCAAGAGGCTTCTTCAGTTCTGACTGACTGGTTTGGGAGTTCAGGTATTAAACCACTGTGTGGTCGTTAACACCTAGAGGGGGCATGTGTCTCAAGTGCCCACCCTAACCAAAAACCTGATGTTCAGGTAAGGAAAAATGATATATATATTTTTTAGATTATTTTCTGCCTAGCATTCATTGTATTGTAAATACAAGGATTTGACTAAAGTTTCTGTAGTTTAATCTGATGCTCGCAGACGTAGCGGTTCCAGCAGGGGGCAACAGACTTTCCTTTTTCTGGCCACATGACATTATTTGTTGTAGAGAAAAATGGATATTGTGCATCAAAGTTAGAAAGATGTAGTACAAACGCCTACTAACTTACTGATGCACATACAAAAAGTGTTACTACCATCCCTACTCTCCCCTAATGGACTAGCTTTTCATCAGTACTTTAAATTTTACTTCAGTAAAGGATCTGAATACCACTTCCACCACTAATCTTTGGTTATATTCAACAAAATGGCCTTGGAGCCCTTTTGAAGCTAAATAGACCATCTCTCTAAGAGGGGTTGTATGTCTTTCATTGTACAGTGCCACTATTTAAATGAAAATCTCCCTTAGAAGCATTTTAAGCTAGCATAGAGGTTCATTCCCTGCATCACCTCCTGTACTTACCCTCAGCTAATCACTCATTCATGATTGGCACGTAATGCTCCTCTTCAATTGATGCGTTCATTGAAGGTATTCACAAACACTACGCAGCATTATAAATCAGTGTTGGTTAGAGTGCCTGTCACATGAATGACAAAGACAGCTGCACCTTTGACAACGCTATCATGTCTTTTTACAACAATCCTGTCCTGATAAATTAGCAATTTGGGGAACACTTTATAATAATGCTCTGTTAATTAATATTAGTTAATGCAGCAGTAACCATTAATAACAGCTAACTGCAATAATTAACATTATTAACAGTTAATTAAATTATCATTTACCTAGGTGTTCATGTTAACTATGGTATTAATTAATTTTAGTTTATAAATATGCTATTATAATGAGTTAACGCTGTAATAAGCATGAACTAACAGTTAATTACTGCCAAAATAACCATTCAGTAAATGTTAACAAACATATCTTGTTAACATGTATTAAAGGTCTACATGTCAGTTAGGGTAATGACTAATATATGGTTGATGAAAATGCTAATTAACATGTATATGATGAAGTTTATAGCTAAGCCATTTCATTAAGACAAAATTTGTTTATTTTAGGGTGATAGCTGTCCACATACTTGTCCATCCTCCAACTTGACTTATTTTTGGAAAAGGCTGAAAGCAGTGGACACAATCCATGGTCACATGTCGAAGTTTGCCTTTACCTTCATGTAGATGTTCATTCATTTATAGCCTGACCTATAATCTATTGTGCATGTTATTTAAACATTATTTAACCATAATTAACCATCAGTGTTAGTGAATGTACTTTTTTTTTTAAAGATTTGCTTTTATTATGTATGTTATATAAGTAATATATAATTACTTAACCATAATTACCCATGTATTAATGCTGAATAAACGTTACTTGACCATAATAACTCTGTATGACCCTTATTGTGAAGTTGAAAACACGTATACTTTAAGTAAGACCTCAGAAATGCACAAGAACGCTGAATAAGCAATAGTTAACCATAATTTACCATTTAATAATGCTTGTTAAAGTTAATTAATGGACCCTTATTGTAAAGTGTTACTGTAATAAATCATAATACAGGTCCACAGAGAGTATTTTCTGTTCCATCCATTCATCTTCTCAGTGCTGGTTACCTGTTTTTCAGTGCCACCTCGCAAAATGGAGCCAGACATTCTCCAACACCATCTTAAAATTCAGCCTCTTACACCATGGCTCAGCTTCAGTATCTGCTCCCATGCAATTTGGCTGATGACTTTACTTCTGGATTTGGTTCAACAAGCAGAGGCCATTCTGCTGACGGCGCTGAAACAATTAATACCCTGTGAAGTTATGGAGATACAGACAGTGCCAGCCCACGGGCTACGGCAGTGATTTCTCTCCGCAAGAAATATAACTGTATCGTTTACCCTCACCTTTTTACTCCGCCAATGAATTGCCTCTCTGCTTGTTGGTTTAAGTGTCTGTCAGGTATTCAACATTTGCAGGAAGAATGGGGGGGGGGGAGAACAGAAAAAAGCTCTTCTGCTCTGCTCTCATGTAAAATAGTTTTTCTTTGTTTTGACAATATACAGCCAACTGTAGCCTAGCTGGTCACTTTCATGAGTAATTGTGTCCTCCTGAAACAAAAATATAGTTTTCAAGGTAATATTTACCAAAACACTTCCCTGGTTGGAACTGTGTTTGTTGCCCAGCAACGCTCGCATGTTGAATAATCTTTCAGGTCGCAAATGTTGAGGCCTTCGGTGATTTCAATAGCACTTATTTTCCAGCTCTCTCTGAAGCTATTGATAGCATTAAATGGAACAAACATCCAGCACATACTCTCAAAGAAGTGAGTGTTGACACATGTACACATGCAGTATGATATAGAGGCTGTGGATGCAACGCAAAGGACAGAGGGATAGAAATAATCTGGAAACGACAAAAGCATTGCGGTGCAGTATTCACACATTGATGTGTACGTATATATATTCTTATGAGAATTAGCACAAGGAATAGCTTGCATTATAAATCTAATAAATGTCTGAATGCATGACTCAGTGACTGAAAATAGAGCTAATCTTTATTGCCTGAAAGCAATTCATAAGCTTATAAGTAAAGCTGCTGGGAACCAAATAGATAAACGTGTACGGGCACGTCTATCCTGCTTACTGTCAGTGACAAAGCACCATTTTGATAAATAAAAATTAAATGTTTCCAAAAAAAAAATATTGGGATTTCGGGGAGAATAATGGAGATACGAGTTAGATCAAAGAAAACCAGAGTTACAACAGAGATACAAAGGTGGGTCACGCTATTTTACAGTACGCTAATAAAGATATAACAAGCTGCAGTTTGTATTAAATTAGACAAAATTAGACTAGAAATAATATGTTCTTTATTAGCCAGTATGAGACCCTTAACTAGATGCTATTAGAAGGTCATCAGGGACGCATTACAACAGAACTGTACTGCAAACTAAAGTGAAACCACTTATCTATATCTGCTACTTGACACACACTTCTTTGGCTGCTTTCATACAGCTGGCAGGGTGGCCGAGACTGATGCCTGCATCTTTGATCAAATCAGATTATCTACCTAGACTATGTTAAGTCTGTTCAGTCACCCGTAGACAATCCCCCTACTCCCTCTACTGCTATAATTTTAGTCTATGGTGGATCCGGTGAACATATTGTTTCTAAACAAGGAACTAGCAGATGTTATAAAGTCTAATAAGGGTCTACCAGTGGAATATAATACACTTTAGTTTACAATACAGTTCTGTTGTAATGTGTCCCCAGTTACCCTATAATAAAGTCTGGGTCTATACGTAAGTGGGCAATAATACATTTAAGTTTACAGTACGATTATGTTATAGCATGTACCCTCTAATAAAGTCTAATAGGCGTATAATGGTGGGAAACAATACACTTTAGTTTACAGTACAGTTTTGTTGTAATGTGTCCCTAATTATCCTCAAAAGGTTAATAAGGGTCTACTAAAGGGTCTAATACTGTCTAATAAATACCATATTATTTAGAATTTTCTCCTATGGCCTGTTGCTTCATGTGAGTGTACTGTTAGTTATATGAAGTACAACTTGTTACATCTCACCAGTGTACTATAAAATAAAATAAAAAATGCATTTTTTTTCTTTCTTGGGATTTGGGAGAATAATAGAGATATGGGACAGATAAAAGAAGACCATAGATACAGGTTAGATACAAAGATGGATGTAAAAGCTATGGATGGTTCCATGACTGACCTGTATGGGTAAATGTATGGCCTTCACTGGCGCATGTGTTCTGTCTAAGTGATTCTGACAACAGAGGATATTTTCAGGCTATCTCCAGGGTGAGAGACAGCTCCGTTCTGTCCTTCCCGTGTTCACATTAGACTGGGACTTGTTCTCTCTAGTGTTCTTTTCTTTTTCCATTTCCTCTGATCTTAAGCCTGGCAGAATCATCTTAACCTGCCTCAAGGCAATTTTCAACCTGACACTGAGTTTCTCGAGTTCACCTATGAATGTGAATCATTGAGCAAATATCCAGGGACAGCTTATACAGCCAACACTGTGCCGCGTGAAAATAAAACATTTTCTTGTTCCCCCCTTTTTCCTTTTAAAAACTTGTTTTTTGGTACAAAGAATGTTATGATGCCAAGGTTGCCACAGCAGATGCGGTAGCTGTAAATCTCTGTTTTGCAGGTCGCTTCCATTAACCTTTACCCCAAGCTGGGTTCCAATCTGGAGGGCTGTGTTCCACACACTGCAGCTCAGGTTGGAGCTGAGGTGTTTGGGCTTGGATGTACATGATAGCAGACATATGTAAAGTGATTGAGACATGTTGAACAAGCAGGATGAAGCACGCTATTTGTATTGATCGCAGAGGGGAGGAGGAGTAGGATTCCAATATGGTGTGAGAGGACTGCACTAGTGGCTTTGCATGTTTTAGTTCATTACACATTCCATACTTAACATCAGGCAAACTGTTCTGATGATCATGGTGCTGTGTTTAAAAAATGTGAGAGTAATTGGTCTACCACTCCAGGACTTTGGAAACATGCTTGGGATGATAAATTTGGTAAAAATGTATATTATTGTTAAATGTTCTGCCGGTAGGCGTTTCTCTCACACTCTGAAGTAGCGTGGGATCATGGGAGTTGTTTTAGCTGATAGTTTTATTCACTTACTTTTAGTTACGTTTGCAGAATGTCTTCCTCAGTTTCTGACATATCTGACGTATCCCGCAGAAGTTATAGCAACTACTGGCTAACTAGCAACAGCTAGCAGGAAGTGTACCATCACGTTACCTTAAATAAATCATGGATTTCTCTGAGCAGAACCATTGTTGGAAACATCTGGGACAATGTAAGTACACAACTCAACAAAGTATATAACACGTCTGACCAGGTCCGAAACCTTGGCGTGTTGATAGACTCAGACCTAACCT
>JAJHUR010013575.1:1195-12927 GCA_027495735.1 Lutjanus campechanus | reverse complement strand
CTCTGGTTTATGTGAAATGTTTCTGAAATTAAAACCCTGATCTGCCACTTACAGGTGACTTTTAAAGATTTCTTTCTCTTAAATTTGTATCATGCCTTTGCTGCAATACTGCACAGTTTGCACTTGCATAGACACAAGTGTATGTCAAACTGAATGCACAGGTGTGTTGAGTAGACATGCTCTCGATGAGTGAACTCATCCTATTTCTGCACTGGACTGTTGAGAAGCTGCAGAGCTGCAGAGCTGATTGGTCACACATGACTGTCTAATCTAATCCTCTCTGAGACTGAGACTGAACCATGTGACGGCTCAAACACTAAAACGTACAGTTTCAATCACAAACCACCAACTCACCTTGTGATACAAAAGTGTTTACATGAAGGATTAGTGAAGTAAATAAGATGTAGTATTAGGGGCACTGTAGGGGGGGAAATGTTATTTGATTTTGACAATTCAGTTGGATTTTTTCAAGATTTTATTACTCAGTCAGAGTTAACAGGTGAGAGCAGTTTGTCAATGCCAAATGAGTGAATGTGGATGACCTAGGGCAGCGATACTCAACTTGTGGGCCGGATCTGGCCCCCAGTAGAGTGCTAAGTGGTCCTCCGACCATTCTCTAGTTCACAATGAAAAACTGATTCACAAATTTTTTGTTCCCAGGAAAGAGGGACAGATATGCCAGTTTTGCATGATGGGATAAATGAGATTGTTAGTAAAAGAGAATGCTGATTTTTGTGTGAAGGCCTGAAATGGTTTTAGCATGAAGTTCTGAAAAATCTGTCGTTAATATTTTTCTGTCCCTTTAGTATATTTTTAGCATCTACAAATGTTAAACAAAAAAAATTTATATTTTAGAAGTACAGTCGATGTTTCTTACTGAATTTATTTGTCTGGATGTGAGGGATGTGTTTGTTATCCTTTAAGAATCCTTACATTTTAACTTTTACCACTTGGTGGAGCCTCAGTACATATAGTGTGTTCATTCAGTTTGTTTAGGTGACAATATGAAAGAGTTTACAGATACAAGGCCAGAAGAATTGAATTGCAAGATCCATATTATACTGTGTCAAAACCTCTTGTTTGGAAAATGTATATATAAATATATTATTATTATCATTATTATTATTATCAGAGCAGATACACATAAATCTATGTCGTTGATTTATTCGACTTATTCTAGTTTATGAGGTGGAGGTGGTGGGGGAGTCACATTGGTAGCCCGGTTCACACTCCTGCCCTCATTTTGAAAGTGATTGTGTATATTTGTGTGTGTGTGTGTGTGTGTGTGTGTCTGTTACTCGATGCCATATCTCACGGCTCGGGGGGGGGATTCAGTGGAGGTGAGAGGGATTTGTGGGCGCCAGGCTGGATGCAACACATCTGAGTTATGTAACTGGTAGTCCGGTGAGTCGAGGTCAGGGACTGTTTGGATATGAAGACATGCAGACCTTACAAGCTGGGTTTCCATCTCACAATATTAGGGGTTCTCAGAGTGTGGCCCGCAGGCCAATAGTGGCCCTCAGAAACATTTTCTGCGGCCTCCAAATGTGACATAAAATGCATGCATTTTATTTTGATCCCCCCATTTTAGTACTGTCACTTTCATGTAATATACTCAGTTACTGTGTCAAACTGTGCCCCCCTAAAGGCCTTCTCACACCGCTGCATGGTAACTCACCTCAAGTCATTTTAATAGGGAGAAGGCGGCCGGTGGTGCTAACCACCTGGCATTATCCAATCAAATAGAAGCAGGCAGGCATTGTGGAAATAGCAGGCATTGCAGGTCAGGCAGAAGTGATCATGGAGGAGTTGATAATGCTGGTGTCTGAGAACCCGGAGCGGTACAACACGCCACGCTAGCCAAGGACAACCAGAAGAAAAACTGGGCACAATGACAACATTTCCATCAAACTACAGATGACTGGTTAATCGTTTGTTAATGTTTATTTAGCTACTTATTTTATTCTAATTCATTCTTTGTTTGGCCCGTGTTGATTTCTACGATTGGTTGACAATGTGAATGTTAAAGTCCACCTCCAGTCATGTTTTAAAACGTAAAATGCGCTGCAAGAAGTAATAATTGTGCCAGATGTTTGTTTATTGCTAAATAAGTTCATATACCTTATTAAAATGGCTTACATATAGCTATAGCTTACATATTTAGTATTCAAGGATTCATGAATATTCAAATACCAAATACCTCTCTTGCAAGTAGCAACTTCTTTTCTGCACATATTACAAGATAAGCAAGAATTTTACACAAGACATAAATATGTGAGACTTGCATGTGTTGTGGACTTTTGGGTGTCATTCATCAAAGCAGCTGCCTGTCATTGCAGCCTTGGACCCCAGCAGCAACAGTCACTTTTAAAAGTGTTTTGCTTTTCAGGGGAACGCTCTTGCAGATAGGAGGCCATCAGGGTGGTTGCCAATGTTCAGCGGTGTGAAAAGGCTTTAACAAGCGTCTGTCAGGTCAGGAATGACAACTTGTAGAAAGCTATTGGTTGCCTGGCAACTTAGTGGCACCTCATGAGTGTCACAGGAATTATGTCATGCCATCATTGCAAGTGTTGTACTTTGGTGGACGACTCAGTTTAAAGGACCGATATGTAGCAAGTGCATGTGCAAACATGAGTACTGTAGTCCAATTACTGTGTTGGAGCCATAGACTGTATATTAAAGAGGTTAGTATACAGTCAATGGTCGAGTTGCTTCCCCCTGCCTCCTCCTCCCCAGACTCGAGGAAGCTATGCAGGCTGCAGGAACGCCACAGGAGCACAAGACGATTACAACTTTGTAAACTGAATATTTTACATTAAATATATTACAGATTTCTTCTTTAATGTGGACGTTATATGGAAAAGCCACCAAAGAAAAACACCGTATGGTTGAAGAGACCCCAGTGACAGATAAAGTGAACTGAAACTGAACATTATGACCTTTGTAAAGGCAGATGGCAGAACAGCTGTATTGGACTGCATTACATTGTAC
Source organism: Lutjanus campechanus (assembly GCA_027495735.1). Lineage (NCBI taxonomy): Eukaryota > Metazoa > Chordata > Actinopteri > Lutjaniformes > Lutjanidae > Lutjanus > Lutjanus campechanus. Next base: position 9,936 of record JAJHUR010013575.1, on the reverse strand, counting down.
CTAATAAAGAGGCCACAGAGTGCGTAGTTGAGAGGCAGACAGGAAATGGGGAGTGGCATGCACCAAAGGTCCCTGGTCAGATTCAAACCAGGGACACTGTGCCACTAGGCCACTGTGAAGCCCTGTATCATCATCAGCAAGTATCCTCTGTTCATCCGGTTGATGTTTTACTTGCACTGATGAAACAGTTAAAGTCATTACAGGTCCCATCTGTCCTAATTCACATTCATACCTCTAAATATCTCTCTGTACCCTCTGCGTTCCTCTGTCTCTGTCTCTGTCTCTGTGACATTTGGGCAGGGCAGCAGGGTGGGACTGTGCTGTTGTCACCTGCTGTTGTCTGTCAGAGGTGTCTTGTGGGTAATTGTACATCAGGCTCAGAGCAAGTCTTGGGCAGAGGCTTGTGAGAGATTAGCTGCTGACCCAAAATGCGAGCTGACAGCTGGAACGTTTGAACCGACAACATCCCTCCCTGTTCTGGCTGCGTCTGTGTAAAACACAGCAATATGTATGTCGATGTACATTATTAAGGTCTTCTGTATTCCTTAAAATAATGTATTTGAAATAACAAATAACAAACTTCATTTTATCCTGATGAAGAGTTTTTTTCCCCTCATGTCCCAAACTTTCTTCAAGAAACTGGTTAATCTAAATGTTTCATGTGAAGAACCAACTCAATCTTTGTGCATCATCCATATTTACAAAATAAATATCTGTTTTTATCTACTAAACAAAGTTTCCATAAAGAAGGGCAATAGAAAATGAAATGGAGCTCATTTTCAATTATTTTGTATATTATTTTGCTTTTTGATAAATAATATACAAAATAATGCTTAGTATCACATTCATGTTCAGACTTCAGACTTAAGATTATTTTATTATTCCAAATGAGAAACTTGACTTGCAGTCAGGGCGCAAGATAAAAAAACCCCACAAAAAAACAAACAAACAAACAAACAAAAAAAACAAAAAAAAAACAGCACAAATAACCACAGCATGTATCAATAACCAAAGTTCAGACAGGCAAAAAAAAACAAAAAACAGAAATGGCTCCTGTACATATTATATACAGAATACAATAACAACAATAAAAACACATAGTAGTAAAGTGGAAAATTACATGTTTTCCCAGAGGAAAGTAAAGGTTAAAAATAAAATTTTGTCTTTGTCAAGCCTGTGTCTCCTCGACATAAATGAGCTCACTTTAAGACCAATATGAGACTTTGACCATGTTTGCATACTTCTTAAATTCGGCTCCTGAGAAATAGCCTTCGTCTCGTCTCAGCCCGAGACTCATTTGAGCTCAGTTGAAGATCTTAAAATGTTTGTTTTTTTGTCTCAATGCACTCATCTTAAATTTGTCTTAAATAATCAGCCCTTGAGATAACAGCAAGATCTAAAAGAAAACTCAGTTGTCTTAAACAAGATCTTAAATTTGTCTCAGTGGTCAAATTAAAGTCTTGTTGCTCCATACGGTCATCAAGGAGAGACCTTTGAGACACTTAATGAGCTCAGCAAAATATCTCCGGCTTTTTGGAGAAACTAAGAGACTTCTCAGTCTGAGACTCAAACTGAGACTATAATAAGCTCAAAATAAGAATCTAATTTATTTCTCATAAGACAAAGAAAAGACAATTGTGAGAAGCACAATTTTCCTCTTGACTTATCAACCGGAGTGTACACAGTTTTAGTTTAGTCCAGATCAGCCAACTGCTCTTTTTACTGAGCGAATGCAGATTCTTGCAGCCAATGTATCTGTTCTGTTTTATGGGTCAGTGTTTTAGCCATGAGCTCAATCTTCTCCTGACTTTACCCTGGTAGATTTTGTACGCAACTAAAACCTTTTACTATAGAGGTGGCTGACTAGAAAACAATCATTTGAACCAGTTGTTTTGATGCCTCCATGCTGGTGATAGCTGTGGCCAAAGGCATTATGTTTTAGGGTTGTCCAAAAAATGTGAACATGATATCTCGTGGCCATGACTCAAGAATTCTTGAACTAATTATGACAAAAATTCACTCCAATGTTTATTAAGATAAAGTGATGAGGTGATGACGTTTTATATCCAAAAGCTGATGTGCACGTTCACGTTCATGTTCATGTTCATGTTCATGTTCATGTTCATTGATTGTAAACTGATCAGTTCAGTTCACTGATCGCTCTTTAAGAGCGTTCATGCTCAACACTGTCTACATATTCTAACTGGAAAAGAGCAGGATACCCAGGAGACAGTATAACAACTGAAAGCCAAAACAGTGAGGCCAAACAGAAGCAAAATTTAACTAAAATTGAAATAAAATGCACAAGCAAAAGACAAAAAGAATGACTTTGGACATATGATGGATGAATTCAAGCTCCAATTCCAGTTGGCAGAGGCACAGACTCATGAGGTGGTAATCTCCTGCCTGCAACTGATTCACAATGCAGCAGAGAGGCTTCTTACTGGTTTTAACAGACGGCATCATATCACCCCAATCCTGGCTTCCCTTCATTGGCTCCCTGTGCGTTTTAGAATGGATTTTAAGATTTTACTGATCACTTTCAAAGCCCATATAAGTTTGGCCCCAAGCTACATAGTTGCAATGTTGACCCCCTATGAGCCAGTATGCAGCTTTAGATCCTCGGGTGGGGCCCTCCTGGCTGTTCCAAAGTTCAGGCTTAAAGCTAAAGGTGACCGTGCCCTTTTCATCAGGGTGTCTTGACTTTGGAACGACCCGGCTGAGAAGATAAGGCTGCAGAGTCAGTGGCATCTTTTAAATCGCTTCTTAAAACCCTTTTTTAAAGACTTGCTTTTATGTGATGCCGTCTTTTTTAATCTTTTTATTGTATTTCTCTATTTATAATTTTATTTCAGTTTCAGGGTCTTTTGCTTGTGTCTTAGTATTACTCAGATTTTAGCTTGTCTTTTGCTCCTCTTTGGCTTCATTCTGTTGGCTTTCTGTTGTTATTTTGCCTCCTGGGTATCCTGCTATTTTGCTTTGTCTGTCAAAGCAGCTTTGTAAACTCAGTTTTTAATGGTGATATATAAATAAAATTATTATTATTATTAGTTATTATTCTAGTTTACTTACCCCGTTTAACTGTTTAGGCTCTGACATGTAGTGTCACTTTGTCTTCTGGAAGGCAGTGACAAAACTGGATTTTGATATTTTGTTTTGGAGGACTTGTTGGTTTGTGAGTGTTTTTAGGTTTCAGGAAAATGAGATCATAATTGAAATAAATAAAGTATTATCACCCGAATCATTGAAAACACATGTAGATGATCATGATCGTCATCTTTACCTGTCTGTGAATAAGACGTGTCAAGTTAACATGTGGACAAACGTCACAAGATGTTAAATGATTTTGTTTTTGTGGCTTTGTGACTTGCTGTGCTCCTGTTCGTTCCCACAACAAACACAAAGTGTCTTAAGAGTTGTGAAACCTGAGCGCAATGTGTGTATGATCTGTGTGTGTGTGTGTGTGTGTGTGTGTGTGACTCAGCTGTTTCTGCACTGACGGAACTGATTCAGAGGTGTGACATGAAGCAGTCAAGCCAATCAGATCTCTTGACAGAGAGGGAGTGTGCTCTGGAGTGAGCGCTCTGATTGGACGGAGGACAACTGGTAGAAAACAACACAACAAGACAGCCACAAGTGTTTCATCACAGTCAACTGATGTGAACAAGTCAGATATAAACAAGAGTTATCATGGTGTCAAAATCTGTAAGGAATTGTGATTTTTCATCTGAAAATCACAGCCATCACTCACAAGTTTTTGTTTCGCTATAAATTAAAATCTCTTTCACCAAGTTCTATATGTTCAAGAAAATATTTGTTGGACAAAAATATATAACAATATTTAACTCCTTTCAGATTTGCAGAATTAAATTTATAACCCTGGTAACAATCATTATCATGAATATAAAGTAGTAGGCACCAACAAACTGATGTAAGTAAGTGGTTACATGAAAGAGCACAGCTTATTGTTTTTTAAAATCAGAGATAAGAGATATTTTTAGAGCAAAACAACACATAATATCAGATAATAATAACAAGTCATGTTTTTGACATAGTTTTGTTAAAGTCCTCACAAGCTTTTAATTTGGAGGATTTACATTTCTCTCTCCTGAAGCAAATAATGTACATTTAAAGGGCAGTTCAACAAATTACAGCAGCACATTTTCTATAATCACATTTCAGTTGCTGACAAAGTGACAAAATCTTATGAGTTTCAACAAATAAAGCCATATGTCCTGTAACAACTTATTCACTTTTTAGATTGAAAGTATTAAGGTCGAAGCTGCAGAGTCAATTAATCCATAATTAATCAAATATTGAATTAATCGTCACCTGTTTTGATAATTTGTTTTGAGTCATTTTACAAGAAAAAATGTCCAAGTTTTCTGATTTCAGCTTCTCAAATGTGAATATTTTCTGGTTTCTTTACTCTTGGACAGTAAACTGAATATCTTTGGGTTGTGGACAAAACAAGACATTTGAACACCTTGGGCTTTTGGAAACAGTGATCAATAGTTTTTGCCATTTTCTGATGTGTTATGGATCAAACAACTAATCAATCTAACTAATCAAGACTAAATTAGACTAATCTTACTAACAGAGAATAATAATAACAACAGATTAATTGATAATGAAAATGATTAGTTGCAGCCATAGATATTTTAGTTGATTCTGATCAATATTTCAATCATTGTTTCGTGTCTTCTTCTCTTCTCTGCTGTGGCCTTTCAATGAGCTGTCATCTGTGTTTATTTTCTATTTTGAGGCTTTTCCATCAATAAACTCTGGACTTCCATTCGTTTAGCATGTGACAGTGTAATAATGAATAGATTCTTGTTTTCTGCATCTGACAAACGCTGAAGTGTCACACCTGGACTTCCTGTAATGTGTCACCTTATGACTGTGGTGCTGTAAGTTTATCCTTCTGATTTGCCACAACATCTCTAGTGTTCTGTGTACTGAGCATTATGTTTACCGAAAAACTAACTGTGGACCATGTGTGCAGCAGCTAAACTAGAACTTTGCGCAACTTCCAAGAAAGTACATATGTAGTAGAGAGCACCTACTATACCATCATCATGACGTAACCATGCGAAATCTGTAAAAGGAAGAAGTTTTTTCTCAGATTTTCTTCAATTTGATGCTTAAATCTGTCATGAAAAATGTACAGTACAAATCAAAATGTTTAAAATGTTTTAGAAAATCAAGTTTTATTATTTTAAGTCTATTTTTTGGAAGCAGATTACTGCAGTGATAGATTTAAAAGTTATGTTTGTAGGACTCTGACATACATATGTGTATATAAGTATACACAGGCCTGCTCTTGCCAGCCTTAAGGCTCAAAAATAAGGAGAAAAATTTGAGTTTGTCTCCTGCATTTTGGTCACTTTTAAAGATATTTAAATAGCAAAATAATAATAGTATACTGCAGTAATAGTACACTGCAACAGCATTATTATATACATTCTTTTAATTTTACTTAATTCTCAGGAAAGAATACAGAATAAAACCTCCCTTAGGCATGGATTTGCATAATTCTCTGGCATAAACTAATTATCATCAGTTTGCTTTCATTCATTTATTTTAATGTTTAATGTAGAGCTTATACACACTGTACAGTGCAAGAAACAGGTTGTGATGGTGAAAAGGAAAAAAAGATGTGAAAACAATCTGGGAGAAATGCAGGAGAATTGTGATCCCGGGAGTAACCAGGGAGAAGCTAAATAACCAGCTATGGTTCTCAGTCGTACTATTATTAGACTATTCAAGCCTGTGTTTTATTATTTCCAGCTGTGTTATGCCTCTTTCCAATTAGCTGTTTGATCTGTAGGACAATGTAACGCAGAAGCACTGTCTGTCTTAGTTACTTTTGTCAATAGGTAACACTGTAATGTAACAAATTACTTTTTTCCACATATTACTTTCACATCTCAAAAACAAAACAAAACAAAAACTTTTCAATGGTCGTAATCTTATAATGTTACAAGCTAGTTTTAAAAGTAATGTTGATTCAGGAAATGAAGGGAAACTAATGGATTTGTGGTTTCACACCTCTTGACAAACAGACTTTTTAATCTTTGAGCTTGGCGGAAAATATCAAGTATTTTCAAGTCAAAAGGCTCAAGGCTGAGAGAGGTCGCAAGTCATTGGTCCTAGTCCAGTTGTAAGTCTTTTTGATTTCTAAAGTCTAAATCATCAAAGTTCTCATTCAAGTCTGACTCGAGACCAAGTCATGCGACTCGAGTCCTCGCTTCTGGGTACTGATCTTCTCATCTACCTCTCTCATTATTTCCAAAATGTCAAACTTTTTCCTTCAAATAAACAACCAGTGATCAGGAAAGACTTTCAGCAACATACAAACAACACTGAGTCACACGTCCATGCCATGTCACTGACACAAGCTGAGGCGTGCTTGGGAGGGTGATGGTGTTGGTGGTGGTGGTGGAGGGTGTTGCTGTTTCTACACCCCCTAACCCCGTCCCTCTGTCCTCCTGATGGCTGCCAGTTGGAATGTAGTGTGACCGTGATATTTTTAGACAAGGCCGCTTGAAATACTCCAACCGGGGCTTCATTGAGGATAAACACAAGCTGCTCTCGCGCCGTGTGGCACGTAAAACCTGAATTTGGCTCAGCTCTGAGATTGTGGCGGCATCTTTTTTTGCAAAAGTATCATTTCGACTATCCAGTGTTTGCCTTTGATAGTTTCGTCAAATCTTTTGAAGGTACCCAAAGCTCTTGAGATGTCTCCTGAAGATCGTGGGGCAGGACTGAGGTATGACTGGAGTTGTGTGTGTTATGGTTAAGGAAGTAGAGATGTGACAAGCAATGCCTCATTCCTTTTGTTTCTTTAAAGGGTTTATTAACCCAAATCACAGAAAAATAAATATAGACTTTTTTCACTTACTTCTTGTGGTATCTTGATATGCAGATAGTTTGTGGTTTATTTGTCTTGGTTTGGAGATATAAAGTAAAAGCCGACTGTATTGTGATACATGTAACCATACAAAGCAGAATTATACAGTCAGATTCAGTCTCTGCATTTAACCCATCCTAGTATTTGGAGCAGTGGGCAGCAGCTATGAAGCTGCGGGGGGACCAACTCTAGTTCATTGCCAGCACCTTGGTCAGGGGTTCTGACTGGAGAATTGACCTAGCACACACATTTTTATGCCTCAGACATGTCTTTTCTCCAAAACAATGGAGGTAAATAGAAATTTGTTTGTGTTTCTTTAAGACTTCACCATTTAGAAAATCTCTGCTGCAACATGTCTTTCATGAAACAAAATCCCAGTTACCCCAGGTTACAAAATCACTCTGGAAATAGAAGTGGTAATTAAGAAACTGTGTTTTGTTTTTTGTTTTTGTTTTGTTGGTGATTTGGGTGACCTGAACCTTTAAGGCTTTTGGCAGTATTAAACAGACTTTTGGATAAATGCAGAATCTGTCTGCAAGGGGCAGGATTTTGGTATCGGAAGCATTCTGGTTTCCATTTGTAGTCAATCTGTAGGCTGATTTGTATTGACCAATCATGTTTGAGTGGGCCACACAACAAGAGTACATTTTTGCTTAGTTATGTGGCTTACTACTCTGAGGTGATCTGTGTTTGCCTCCAGTTTTTCCTTTGTTTTGCCTCCAGCTAACTTCATGACTTTGGCATTAAAAGGGTCTATATGATTAAGTCTTCTCAACATCATCTCCACCTTGTCTCAGGTTGCTAACTGGACTGTAAACAATGACCGGAAGAAGAAGTCTTGGCCCAGATATCAGTTATCTGTATATCTGCGGGCTACATTGGCCGTTTCTCCCAGTGGCCAAATCGTGGTCAGATTATTGCCGATGGGTTCTGAGATTGGACACTACTTAATAAGCTGTCACATGGTGCACTGTAAACTTGTTCTTGTTTGTGTTTGAATAATGCAATCACTATTTAACGTATGACCCCAAAAGGGAGGTTGGTTCACACAAATTTTTTTGGCACATTTAACTCTTTCGATCTAAGAACAACTTGACCAACATGGCATGGGTCTGTATATTTACTGAGTTTTTCCAAATTAATCTAACAGATATACCTATAAACATGGATCTACTTGGAAAGTGGCACACTTCATTGCGTCACAACACTGCCGTCTTATATTACTTGTAGTTCTTGGCTTCGGGTCTTGGGCAGACACATGCAGAGGGGAGTTTTGCGAAGGCAATAACTGTAAACTTGATCAGCTTGTCCTCCGCTTCCTCACTCTATTAATGTCAGCATACTGTATATGTGGCTGTACACAGAACATAAACAGGTATTAGGTGCATCAGAGTCAGGGTTTCTGTGGTATATACTCACACAGACTGTTGGGTAAACATATTTACACCCCCCTTCTTCCCAATCACAAGCGAAGAGCCGGGATGTTTTTGCCGCCATTCCTCACATTGTTTGTCTCGCTCTATTTTTAAAGCACCGTCACTGGGGCTTGTTAGAGGCTCAGACATGCTGCTCCCTGTGTTGTTTCAGAGATTACTGGTTGGGTAAAAAGTGATATCTGCCCAGCAGCTGCTCATGTGGTACCGCTGTCCTCCTCCTCGCCTGTAGTCCTCTGACGTAGTTGTTGTCAAGTTGGACATTTTTCTGTTGAGTGATGACTGAAGTCTTAAGACTAGGGTGAAACAACCTCTGGCACATCTTTGTAGACAGTCGTGGTCTGTAATGATCTGGAGTAGTGAAACATGATCATTTGTCAGTATCCAAAGTGGTC
>JAJHUR010013569.1:2599-18054 GCA_027495735.1 Lutjanus campechanus | reverse complement strand
CTGATGAAGCTTCTTGGATGAGAGGCAAAACGTCTTCAAAAGACATTTAAACAAGTCCAGTTGCTTTCGATTTAATCTTTCCTGAGTTTAAGGGACAGTTCACCCTGAAATCAAAGATACCTTTTTTTCCTTTGGCCTGTAATGCTATTTATCCATCTAGTTTATTTTCTGTGAGTTGCAGTTTTGGAGATATCTGCCATAGAAATGTCTGCCTTCTCTCAAATATAATGGCACTCGGCTTGTGGTGCTCAAAGCACTAAAAATAACATTTAAAAAACAAGTAATGTCTCTTTCCAGAAATTATAAACCTGTTACTCAAAATAACCCATAGACCTCGTTCTGAGCAGTTTCATGTAGCTACTACTTTGTTTCTATGGTTTAAAGAAACTTTCATTTGATGAACATATGTTTATCAAAAAGGCATGATGAAGCTACTGCCTGTCCTGCACCAGAAATTTCATTTGTAACTTTGTTTTGTCTCAAGGAATTACAAATCATGTTTTGAACATGGTTGGCCGAAATGTTTTGCAGGTTTTGTGTTTGTATTTTTGTCTGCATGGGTGTGCCAGCTTGCTGTTAGCAGTAACTGTATTGCATGTTAAGGAAAAGGAGTGATCCATCTCTGGCTTTCTTTAAATGTGGGATGAGTCTAAGTATATGCTATAAAACTGCCACACTGGTCTCTTTTACGGAGTTGTAATAAATCCAGTATAATCCCTGCAGTTCAGTGTAAACACCCTCAACCCATCTGCCCAATTTCAGTTACCTATTGCCATTGTAAAGATGAATTTGGTCATTGCAGAGCAATGCCGTCTTGAGTCAGAGGGTGGCAGTAACTAACCACTCTTTAAAAGGCTGCAGGGATAAGGAATGCATATCAAATCTAGAAATCCTGAATAGAATATCAAAGAAAAAAAACAACAACAGCACAGTTTCTTTGTTCTAGTTTCTCTGGTTTGTATTTGTGTTATTGTGTAGAACAATTGCTATGAAGGAACAACCTTCAGAAAATAAGAATTCAGTGGCATGCTTGCAGTTTAAGATGGGCAGGGTGCACATTGGTAGGTTCAAATTGCACAGCTGTTCATTTTTTCCATGTGTGTCAGCTATCATCAGTTTTTTAGCAGCATTTTAATACTACAGCAAATCTCATGATTTATTTTTTGGAATCACACTTAAGTCATCATGCAGACATGAAAATTACATTTGGAAAGTAAAAGCACACCATTGTGATTAATGAGTGCAGTTTTTGGCAGACGGACAAAATAGCGCATGAATTTATTATCAATATTTGCATAAAACACATAGCTAGAATGCCTTATCTCGTCCCCACCCCAAACTTAACTAATTATTCCCTTTTGGAGTGGGTCATGTCAGTTTTATGACCACTCCATATAATAGTCGACTATATCAGTGAGTGATTTTCAGTATTAGTATGTGAAGTTTTGGTATTAACCAGCCATTTTTTATGCAGGTTTAGTTTTGGATGCATTACTTTGATTTAGCTTGTAATCATCATGTAGTTGCATTGGCCTCCCCAAGACCTCCTCCTCACCAAGGCTAGAGGTTGTGCTGTGTAGTAGACATTCACCTCAAGCACAGATTTATCCCTCCTTGTTTGAGAAACCTCAACACATTTTAAACAGTTTGCCATTTTATTTCATGTAACAATCTAATGGTCACAAAATGACATGGTAATGTGTCAAAGGTGGGTGGAATATTACATGAATTCACTGCCCTAATTTCAGCTTTGATTCTCTTAGGATTTTTTTCTTCATACTGAATTCTCTTGTGTTAATTCATATTTATTTGTAACAAAATAAAAAAATGCAGCATTTTTCACAGAGGGAAATAAATGGATATGCAGGGAGAAGATAAGACTGTAGATGTATCTCCACTTAATTTTCATCATTTTACCAGGTCAGCCATCGGTCCAGAAGGTTCTGGCGCAGCGTCAGGCAACAGGCGCCTGCAGCAGACCCAGGCCCAGGTGGATGAGGTATGATACTTCCCTCTTTACTGGTTTACAAGGTTCAGTTAAAGCCCCAAACATATTTTCACACTTTTTGATATCAATAATAATCACAAAACATACATATAATAATATCAGTTTATGTTTTCTTTTGAATGTATCCCAGGTTTTGTTAGATAAGGGGGATATTTTGCATTTTCCTACTGTGCACTCGGGCTGTGTATTGGCAACAATCTGGTGATATGGTATGAATCACTATTCATATGATTCAGTATATTGTGATTCTGTAAGCAAGGTGATATATAGCCTTTTTTTTAAAAAATTTTATGTAATTTCAGGAAAACTGTCGTAGTATAAAGAACACGCACTACCATACTTACAATCTGAGTGTAAAAAGTTTAGTTTTTATGCAATCAGATTAGTGAAGATAGATAACACTACTATCTAGCAGTTGGAGATTTAAAGACAACACAGAATGAACCACTGCCATGAACCTTTGCATATATCGCAATTTAGTGTTTTTGAGCATTGATTACAAAACATAATATTGCGATACTCAAGTGTATTAATATGTTCTTTAACCCCCACTGTGGACCTTGGGCATGCAATAATCTACAACTAATGAATTTTGGGCTTCATAAAGAATGTGGTGATGGAGACATGGTTGATTTTCTTCAGAGGCCAATGTGTTTGAATTAGCTGTTCTTGTTTTATTTTGGATTTTTGTATATTCTGTATTTGTCGCATTTTAATATGTTGTGATTTTTTTTATGCCACCTTGGCCAGGTCTTTCTTGTAAAAGAGTTTTTTTTGATTGATTTGAAAAAAAAAAGTAAAATAAAATAAATAGATTTAAAGGTAAAACAGAATAAATACCATTAGGAATATGTAAGTTATTTATTTCCATTTATTATTTTCATTTATTTATTTAATCTTTCCCAGAGTACCTTATATATCTCACTTAGCCCACTCTTATCATTGAACTCCAGTCTTTTCCCCCCTCTCTGTTTTCAGCCACGCTGAATGACTCCGTTCTTCCTTGACATCTGTCTTTAGCAGAGACTTGCATAACCCTTGGCAGCAGTATCATGAATCACCACAATGTGGGATCAGCAGCTCTCTTAGCTCTACCTCCACATGTCATCTCACATGTCAGACAACATTCAGTGACAGCCATTTGTTCTCCAGTTTTTAAAAAATTATATTCAAAACCGTGCCAGTGAGGTCACCAGGAAATAATGGCTGCCAGGAATCGCTCCTCCTGCGGTTTCACTCTTAATCCCCTTAACTGTTCTCCCTCTCTCTTTCTCAGTTGTGGCTTCCTTGATGTTAGCCCCTCCTACGCAGAACTTTAACCTTAGTGTGTCACATAAAGTCTCTGATTGGCTGTCAGAAGTTTATATAATCACTGTCTCCAGGGTTATGTAATGCCTGCATGGGCCTACACACTCCTCCCCACCCTGCTGCTCCATCTGAGAGGAGGGGCAATAGTGGGGTTTGTGGATCAGTGGAACATATGGGTTATGTGTAGTCTATGATACTGCGTGTACGCACATGCATGCCCCTCAGTGAACTTTTTTTTTTAACCTTGTAAGGTGTGATATCTCTTGATTGGTGGTGTTGTTAAGTAACATTGTTAGAGGTTACTTAACACTAAGAGAATTTATGTCATCCTTCTATATGTGAAATATTTGTGCATTTCCAATCTTTGTGTCTGTTCTACAAATGCTTAAACTAATTAAGGCTGTTTGGTTGATCTTTAATGAAGTTTAGTCAGGACCATTCACATCCAGTGCACCGAGGAACAGGCATTTAAAAAGTTCTGACACTTAATCAATGGTTTCTTACTTGTTTGTATGGCTGTAGGTGGTGGATATTATGCGTGTTAATGTGGACAAAGTGCTGGAGCGTGACCAGAAGCTGTCTGAACTGGATGACCGAGCAGATGCACTGCAGGCTGGAGCCTCCCAGTTCGAGACCAGTGCTGCTAAGCTGAAAAGGAAGTACTGGTGGAAGAATTGCAAGGTGCCTCAATACAGTTTGTTCCAATAAAATTCACCTTCTTTTCCCCCACTGTAAAGGAAAGTAACTGACCTTACATGAAGTAGAAGTCTCGAGTCTGCAAGTGATCTGAACTATATTGGTCTTGGAAAAAGCCTCAAATGGTGTTTCATGATCACCTAATCAATAGTTTAATTTTAACAGCATCAAAGATACAACATATATTACACAACATATATTATATACATGTACCACTTATAGACAAGGTAAGTTTATTCATATAGCACAATTCACACACATTGGCAATTCAAAATGAGTAATCAAAGAATACATAAAGAGATAAAAACTAAAAAAAGAGAAAGGAAAAATAGTACATTCCTTGAGAGAAAGTAGCATACTGAAGTGAAACAAGTATACAAAAACAAAAAGAAAGTGTTACAAACGATAACAGACTTTTCTTTCAATAAATGTCAAGGTGGTTTATGGTTCATTTGTCATTTAACAACATGGGGTTGCACAGTGAAATGTAAGTTGTAGCCCCGTCATGCTACATGCACTGAACAAATATTTAAATTATAATCTAAATTAAAAAAATTGACATCTCAATTCCAGTTGTGGAAACTGAATTTGCTGTACCTTTACCCCTTGCAGATGTGGGCCATCCTGATAGCTGTCATAGTGATCATCATCCTCATCATTATTAGTGAGTATCAAGCCTTATGGTCAGTCATCAACAGTTTTTAAAGTATTGTTGCAATATTAAATGTAAGGTGCAGGTGCATATAATAACTTTACAGAAATTTCATTTTGACCTGGATTGTTGATTATATACAGTGTATGTGATATGATTTGTATTTTACGGACATTCCTTGGCAAAATGAATAAGTTTATGTAAGTCTTTCATCTAAAAAGTTTGTCCCTACTTCATTCACAGTTTGGAATTATTCGTAAAACTGCAACAAGAGGAGGAGGATTGGAGGCAACGATGAAGCAGAGGAGAGGAGCAACGTGCACAATTAATGTCTTGGAGGAAGACATCACATGATTTCTGGCTACTGAGCTCCACAACATTTTTCCCCTCCTGCCGGGGGTCTTCATTCCTTGTCCCGCTTTGCCCTCTGTGTGTGTGTGTGTTTGTTTGTTTGTGTGTGTGTGTGTGTGTGTGTGTGAGTAAGAGATTGAAAGAATGTGTGTGTGTGTTTGCATGTGTGCCTAAGTAAAGGATTGTGATAATACCAGAGTTTTAGCCTGCATTACCACACCATACCAGCCATCACTAAACTTGTATTTGAGTGCCATATCACATGCCAAAGAAAAAAGAAAAATAGATACAGAAACAAGTTGATAATTAAACTCAACTAAAACCATAAGAAAAGTATAAATGAATCATCTTGGAGAAAGCATACAAACACACACACTCCAGCCTCAGGACTAGAATGAAGAATGTTGTTGTAAACTCTCCTCAACTTATATTTACTTTTTTATGTTTTATTAATAGCCATTGATTTTGTGTTCCAGGTTAAGAGAAGTGCCTTTGAAGATATGTGTTAGTTTAGATTGTAACAGTAACCCTGCATATCACTGAAGAGATGCCCCTTTACAACAAATACACATTTGTACATTTCAGAGTGCCGATATTTTGATTCTTTTCCAAAGAAATGTACTTGTCTATCATCTTATGAATGGTCAAATTTGACCAGGGAATAAATGGGATCTGATGCCTTATTTTATTCATGTACATGGTTGATTGCTAATTAAGTGCTTTGTGCAAACCATTTAATTTTGTACTGAATAAAGAGAAATTTCATTGGTCACCTGGCAACAAAAAGCAAACCAGTAACACATTGTTGAACCACCTGATCATACCTGTCCTTGTACATCTTTTAAGGAAAAACTTGCATGAGTTTTGGTCTAGATAAGTGCCTCTATGCTATGGCCAACATTCTCACATGGTTAGGTTAGTGAAACAGCCACAAAGATTTCTTTTTTCTTTTTTTTTTTTAAGAACAAAAAAGTGCTACACTGGGTTTATAATGGTGAATTATCTCAATCACGCCTCAAGGATGTGCCTTTGTAAAATACAGCAAATTAAGAAAATAGTAGTAGACAGATGCCTTAATTGGTTTCTCCAATGGAGAACAGCCAAAATACAGACATGCCTTGTTGATCATATTTACCAGCCAGTAGACAGTTCTGTCTTCTGAATGCTTTCACTGTCCAAACAAATACTGTGCTGCTTGCTTATTAACCTTTAATGAAGTCCTCTGTTTAGTCACACTGGTATGTATCCCATCTGATCAATGCCAAGTACTTCTCGAGTGTGAAATTTTAGTTATTATTCTTAACAATAGCTTTTTTTGCGATCTACTACATATAGTACTAACCTTAAGGCAACTGTACAATATCTTTCATTCAGATGTTCACTGCTGCTGAGCATCATGCGTGTTTGGAGAAAATCTTTGTCGGGCAATGACAGTGCGATATGTACCATAGCAACGCTGGATGATAATATGCCCCCCTGTTGCTTCCATCCTATTAAAATAAAAATATTTTAATGAAACAGAACTTGGGATCACTTTCTACTTTCATTTCACTCTTAAGAACTGTTGATGTTACATTTTTCAGTAGTTTTTAAGACATTAGCAGTTGTTTGACCTTCAAGGTGTGGGCTTGATACTATGGTAATTGGAACACTAACACAAGTTTGGGCTCTTTAGACATTTGTGTTTCATATAGCCACAATGTAGCCATTAAGTAAATTGTGTAGTATGCTCAAAGGCCTCTGAAAATGATTTTACTGGCCAGACCTTTATCACAGATACATGGAAATATCATCCTCTCTCATCTACCCCTGAAATTTGAAACCCAGTAACTTTGATGCATTGCTCATGTCTACCTACTGGTTATACATTTGGAAATAGGTGCAATTCTACTCTTTGACACTACATGCCTTTTGCTTGAATAAAACTGATTTCACAAAATTGACAAAGCCTCATTTGATTGTTTCTGATTGATTTCTGCACTGTGACAAGAGTGTATGTCAAAAGCACAGTTAGTCTTGGTCTAGCTTTTTAGATGGCTGTATCGTCCCTGGTTCCCCTGTTGGAGTCAGATAAAGCCATACCTTTTAAGTGATTCAAAGATCCAGTGGGTCATCAACACTGCTGAGCAGCTCACTAGCACTCACCTGCCTGTCACTGATACCAGAAAGATTGCAAAAAAAAAAAAAAAACCCTAAACAAATTTCTGCTAATGTTACTGTGATTCGATGCTAAAAGGGTTGTGGTCTATTATTAGCTACACCACCTGTTTACCTCAGTAGCTTTGTCCCTGAGCCCTTCAACCTATTTATTGACTAACCCCATGAGACCGAGTCCCAATAAACCTTCAACAACAGGAGGGCTACTGCTCATACCAGCATCATTTAGTTTTCTTAACTTAGCTACTTTCACCATTATTACTATACTCCAAAAAGCATTGGTATAATTCCTTTACTTGGGACTGGATTGGACCAGATTATGAACCAACAAAAACCTCAGGCATAACTTGTTTTGCTGTTCTTATTTTGCAAACAGTCTATCGACTAATGGTTGAAATGTTAGAAAATAGTCCATCACAATCTAAGTGCCTAAAGTGACATCTTCCAAATAGCTTTTTACATCCAAAAATAACTTACCGAGTTAATTATCAAAGGCCTTTGAGAGGCTGGAGCCAATAAGCAGGCAGGGTTGTGTAGTATCAGATTACATGTAATCAGCATTGTGTAATCAGATTACAAAAATAAGTAACTATGATCAGCATGGATTACATTTAAATAATGTTTATAGATTACACACACGCCGATATATAACCTGCTTAGGTAAAAAAAAAAAAGGTAAAAAAAGTAGTTTATTTTAGTGTGTTACAAATATAATTTAAAAATACAAACGTTATTACAATAATTATAAGTTTATTTAAAGTTTAAAGTAGCACAAACAAGATTAATTTCAGTTTCTTTAATCAAGCATGTACTTACACAGCACTTTCAGTGTCCTAAGTATACTTAAAGCTGTTCCACCATGGCAAATAAAAGTATATTAAATAAACTTTAAATTGGGCTTTTCATTGGGCTTTAATTACAACAAAAATATTCTTAGTACAAAATCAGCTGTTCCAAATTGAAGTTACCTAATCATTAACACACTTAAGTGTACTGATGAATATTCTGACTGCAAGTACACCAAAGTATGCTAAAAAACAAACAAACAAACAAACAAAAAAAAACCCTAACAACATAAGATAATCAACTGAGGTTTTGGCATTCTTGCCTTGAAAATGACTGAAACTTATTGATCGATTTTTCAGACTGTTAATTCTCTGTATGATTCTTGCATTTGATTCAACAAAAACAAAACAAAACACATTAATATGTCAAATTAACAACAAAAATGGTTCAGAGCCAAAACCTCTTCTTCCTAAAGACAGCAGGATGAATGACCTGCATCATCAGCTGGACTGGGATCACAGCGGCTCTGTTCATTCATTCAGTAGTAGAGGGGTGGATGCAGCTTATAGTGAGTCGGTGCTTGCGCATTCTGCTTGTTGTCCCCCTGTTGTGTAACATGGAGATCCACGTGAACCGCAAGCAAGCCGCTGACAGATTGCTGCGTTTAGACACGCCCGCTAAGAGGCGTCATGTCCAATCATACGCTAAATGCTAAATTGGCCGATCCAATCATCGTGGAGTGGGCGGAGTCACACGGCACCGGCCTCACGTTGCACAAATGTGTCAAGCGCTCCGGAGTGGATGACGATTTGCCTCCGTGACTGGGACATAATTTAAAAAAAATACTGATAATACGGGGCCTGGCGATCAATTAAGAAAATAATAATTGTTGGATCTTGAAGCTGGGACACAGGCGGAGTCGGAAAGGTAAAAATTCAATCAGAAAACATAAGATTTGAGACGTCGTTAGCGAGTTGGCTAAAGTTAGCTCACCACCTCGCCCACGGCATCAAGTAGAGAGAACGGTGGATGTAAACAAGTGAAATTTAACGTTAATGTTTGTCTTGTGTCCTAGTATATTATTTTGAGTGTGTAGTTTTAACTGAATGCTTTATATGTCTATGTAGTAAGGTATGCACTGGTCGTAAGTAGTGTACAGTAGTGTGCATTGCTAATGTGTCAGCTAGCTAAATGACATGTCTGCCCTAAGTCAGGGAGTTGCAGTTAACGTTAGCGAGTGGCGCTTTTTTAGCGAGTTATTAACGAGCTACAGCTACTGTTGCTCTGGGACAATTTCATTGTGTGAGTAATAACTGAATAGTAGCTCATAATAGCTACTATACAGGCTAGTAAGCGATCAGTTCACGTCACACTGTAATAATTAAACGTTAGCTAAGAAAAGCACTTCTAGCCCCACGGTATTGCTAGTTCCATGAGCAGCGAATAATCACATTCTTACAAGATAATGTGTCATTAAGTGTCGTTTATAGCTTGCCAGATTTGTGGCAATGTACACACTAATGTAATTTTAATGATGTCATAATGGCGGCTGTGCTTTAGATTTCGGTGGAGTGGTAGTATCTGCCTCTCCTTAAGCTCTAAGCTGAGCACTGGTTACTGAGGTTATTGAGGTTACTGGGTTCATGTGGGGAGGGGGTGGTGACCCGTTAAGAGTGTCAGGTTTGTTTTGAGTGGGAATGGGTTGTTGTTGAAGTCTGAAAGGCTTTTTTTCTCCCCATTGGATGAAGGCATGAAAAACAGGTATCAGTGTAGATTTCCTCATGTTCTTTCCTAGCAGTTGTATTTGTGTGTGTTTAAATAGTTGTGCTGATAATCTTGGTTTTTGAGGTGACCTATATATTCTGTGGGTTACAGTTAGCTGTACCTACAAGCTCACTATACCACTTTTGGATGTATGTAGCTCAAACTCATAACTATTTAACTTCTTGTAAGAAGTCAGTCAGCCCATTTTCAGCTGGTATTTTCCCTTATGAAATAAATGTTAACCTTCAAGTAGGACTGCATGAGATGATAAAAAGAAATCATACTGCAATTATTTTGATTGAAATTGTACTATGTGATTCGATTAGTGAGACTGATCATTTTAGCATTATAATTTTCTTTTTTTTTTCTTAGTGAAATAAAAAATTTAAATCACAATCATGTGATATTTGTTGGGGTCTTTTTCCTTACTCTAGATAACAAGATTTGGAGGCCAGGGCAACGCTGCAACCAGAACCAAATCGCACCAAATTGTGATTTGGTTCTGTTTCTGTGATTTGGCTGTTGCACTTGGCCATATTTTGATTAAATGTGTAGACCTAGTGGAAATGGTCCTTTTTGCAACATGATCATCATTTTCACAGAAACTATAAAAATCATGATGATCTGACATTGCTGGGGTCTGCATCAAACAAACATGTTTTCCTACATCTGAAGAACAAGATTTATAGGCCAGGGCATCTCTGCAGTGCTTCAGTGCTTAATTATAATTCTGTTTTGACTCACATTTCATTTATTAGAAAAATGCATCTTCTGTGAGTTGGATACTGCACTTGACCATATTGTGATTTTTATTTTTAATTGTGCAGCCCCACCTTGAAGTGCAGACAAATCACATTAGCATGCTGCCAATGTCATTATATCATATTGTGACTTCATAACTAAATGCTATTGGCATGGGCATGTACATCCTGCCAGGCTATTACGTCCTTATTGGTGGGAATTTTGCATGTGATTGATGATTTGAAATTTGAGTTTGTTTGAGAAGCTCTTTCAGGTAACAAAATCAGCTCCTCAGTTCCTTTTCAGCTACATTCACATATCCATCTCCAAAAAATAGAGCCAGACAGGACATTCAGGAGACACAATTCAGTTAACTTGAGCATAGACATTGCATAGTACATGGCTGCTCTTTGACTCCATGCACATGCACAGTGGACCTAATCTGTCTATTTGTCTTTCACCACTTATGAATATTGTGTGAAAAGCAGGCTTCTTAAAGGTGATTGCTCCATTCCAAAGGCCCATTGCCCAAACAGTAGTTTTCTGCTGAAATGAAGAAATTTTGTCATTGCAGTGTGACACTGACTGCATATTTTGTGTTGGGCCCAATGGATGTTATTACCAGTGAAACCACCGATAATGACTTTTTTAGTACTTTGAAAACAGCTCAGAAGACATTGTCCCAAATAGGCCTGCACAATTAATCAGAATATTATCAGAATTGCAGTATGGCCAAGTGCAATATCCCAATTGCAGATGCTGCAGTTTTCTGATAAAGGTAACATGTATGACAAAACAGCATTGTAATGATGTGCTGTAGTGCTGCAGAGATGTCCTGGCCCACAAATCCCGTTCTCCAGATGTAACAAAACATATTCGTTTGGTAAAGACCCCAACAAATGTCACATCATCATGATTTGAATAGTCTTTTTTTCCCCCAGTTAAATCGAAAATTGCTATGCAACATTGATCATTCCCAGTGATCATGAATCATAACAATCCAATATCTGTCAAAATAAATGCAATTTTTTTTTTCCATATTGTGCAGCCCTATTGCAAGTGAAGAGATGTTGTCACTGCAATGTTGACTACATGTTTTGTGTTGGGAATTTTAGTGTAACAGTATGTGTTGTGAATTCCTATTTGGCCTGGAGTGCAATCTTTCTTTCAGAAGAATTGTACTATGATGATATGACCTTATTGTTGTGTTACCTCTCAAATTCTGTGCAAACTGTGAATAAATAAAAACTAACAATTAGTTTTTTGTTGTTACACATACAAAGGATTTGGTCTCATGAAAATGATGCATTAACACTAACAGTGGAACACAGATCATTGCTTTAAAACGGTTTATTTTATCTGTGATGTTGTTTTCCATGCTGTTGTCACTATATCCAAATCGCAGAAGCTGCATTTTTTTGATAAAGGAGAAATGGGTTACAAAACACCATTATATTGAAGTACTGTAGTAATACATAGATACCCTGTCCTAAAAATCTTTTTCTCCAGATGAAAGAAAACATTTGTTTGGTACAGCACCCAACAAATGTCACATCATTATTGTGTCTTTTTTAGTATAAATGAAAATTTTGGTGGAAAATTAATCATACACACTAATCATGAAGCATATTGTATCTGTCAAAATAACTGCTGTGAGTTTTTAGTGTATCATGTAGCCCTAATCCCACATTATTATGCACAACATAGTTTGAAAAAAGTCAAGAGGTCATAATGAATTTGAAACAGAAATGTGTTGTGTTTGTTGTATGATGATGATCATGACATATAACTTTCCCCAAAAAATGCAATTTAAAAATACACATTTACATATAAATGAATGAGCCTTTTGTTGAGATAATTTTTAACATCTGTCTCAGCCATTGAACTTCTAAGTAAATGTACAGTTAATAATCCTCCACAGGTGTTCAGTAGGGTTTAGGACGGGGGTTGATGGTGGCCACACACCATGATTTTTCCTTCCTTTAACGCCCATAGCAACCAAGGAGTCAATGGTGTAATTGCAACATGAGATGGTGTGTTGTCCTGCTTGAAAATAATTTTGTTTCGAAAGGCAGTTCTTCCTTGCACTGTATACCATGGCAGGAAATCATAGGTTAGGAACTTGACACCTCGATACCCTAATGGGATATACCATCACTATTCCCAGCCCAAAGCATCAGTCCACCACCTCCTTGCTGACATTGCACTCTGGTTGGAACTGGTTTGCTATTCAACAACCATCCAGAACGTCATCCATCTGGACCATCCAGTGTAGCACAGCATTTAACAGTGAATAAAACTTTTTCACGTCAGTCATTTGACATGAAATACTTGGGTAAATACAGGTGTTACCAGTGATACTAATTAAGGTTCTGTTCCATTCGTTGTGCTGCTGTTGTGCTTGTTGGCTCACTGGAAAGGCACTGCTACACTAAATGGAATGGGACATTGATTAGTATCAATGTTAACACCTGTACTTACTCTATTATTTAGTATCAATATGGCTTCTGTGAGCAAGGTCTGTTTGTATTGATGGGTTTCTGAACCCACTATAAATGCCTCTCTTTGTGACCATTAGTTGGGTGTGACTTTACTAACAACTGCAAGCCTCTAGGGGATTCCACATTGAGAGGTCCTTGGACGCCTGAGACAATAGCTGCTTCAAATGTTTGCTGCTCAATAGCAGCTTTTTATAGCTGTTCTTTTAACACAATTAAATTGCTTAACAGAAACTTTCGTTCTTATCTGTGCTCTGAATTGCACATAAAACTTTTAACTGTTCAGTGATCGCTCTTCAGTATCGATTGTTTTCATGCCTTTTGCAAAGTATTGCACTATTTCACACTTTTTATCTTCGGAAAGATCTCTTCATCCCCATATTGCAAGAGAACTGAGACTTGCTTAATAATGTTGAACACCTACTTTAAGTAGGTTTCCCTTTAATTGAGTTCACCTTGCAAACTAATTAACACACCTGATATTGATACCAGTTATCTAAAAAGATAGGACCAATAAAGCAAGCAAAAGCTTTAACTGAAATACTAAAAATGAACTGAACTGAAATCCTACTGATACATTACTTGCAACTCAACAGTTAACTTTAAATTTCGTGTTTTTCAGCTTTTCACAATTATAAATATGGGACAGTTGTACTGACCATTAACAGTGTCATAAAACGTATACAACTTCCCTTTTTTTTTTTTTTTTTTGCATGATAATCCTTGTATTTATTGACCAGTCAATCTATTTGGGAGTGATCGTGTGTTTCAGTCATCAATTTTAGTGGTGCAACAAATCTTTTGTTTACATTTGAATCTCAATGTGCTTTAAACAAGAAATCAAACTTGCATATTTCTGCTCTGAGAATTGGAAGAGAAAAGTACAGATTATTAACCTGGCGGGCCTTATCTGGTTTGTTTGTGTGCTGTAAAAGTAAGGCAAGGCCAGAGCATCATAACTACGCCATAGTGAGCATTGCTTTGTGTCTGTGCCTTGTCTGTGCCAATGTGCCTTGCACAGACACAGTAGTACACGTTTAATAGGAGGATAGCTTATACGCTCTGAATTGAGCAAGCTGGTTATGTAATCCTGCAGTGACGACCTGTTGAACGACGCAGGATATTTTCATTGGCTCCTGCTTGTACCACTCACTGTGTCTCCCTCTGTCTCTGTGTCTCGCTCGTCTTGTCTCACTGTTGTGTGCATGTGGCATTAGCTGTGGTTTGAGTTTATTTGTTTGTACCTGATGTTATAATGGCTGAACAAAAGCTAGCAAAATGCAGTTGACTGGAAACAGCAAAGGCATTACCTCTGTTCTTTTAATGTAAAGTTAGATTATGTTGAGTTTGAGTTCTGAAACATTCACCATAAGAACAGCTATGTTGAAATATAAATTTTGTGTCTGAATTTAAAAAAACAATTGGGATGTTCATCTGCATTAATTAAGAGGTGTCACCTCTGGTGTCTGCATTTGACTTGGACAAAAGACAAGGACTATATCTCTGTCTGCATCAGCTATTTGTCTGCAAATTATTCCATTGGTATTGTTTTATTGGTGTTGTGTAGAGATGGGCATTTGGCAGAGTTGTACTGGTGTTGACAGTATTGATGGGTGAAATGGGTTCATCTGTGTGAATTGTAGAAGATGGGAGTGAGTCAGACAGCAGTGAGTCAGTTTTATGGTCAGATAGTCTGATAGTATTAGATAACAAGGCAGATTGTGTGTTCTTCACATTTGAATAATGAAAAACACTATTGCACAGAACATTTTATTTTGGTTTTATTTTATAATGCACCTAGTGTCACTTGTTTGTGGCCTTTACTTTTACATTTGGAGGTTTTGCCACACCCGACTTGGGACAAGTTTTAGGCATTTTAATAGACCTTTTACACAGCAGTCATTTTGATGGGGAATGATAGGGTAAACACAGGTGTTACCAATGGCATTAATTAAGGTTGCATTCCATTCAGGTCAAACAGAGTCAGAGAGATGCTTGTGTGCATGGTTGCTCACTGAAAAGGCTCTGCTGGACTAAATGGAACGGGACCATTATCAGTATCATTGGTAACACCTGTGTAAACCCTACTATTTCATATCAATATCAGCAGCAGTGACAAAGATCTATTTGGGTTTTTTCCTGCATCAGTAGACATTTTTCATGGCAGACATGTTTGCATTTCACAGAATAGCACAGGCGTAACCAATTACACTGTAGAAACTGGCACGCCAAAAAAGAATGCAGAAATCATTATTATTATCGTTAATTGCACCTGTTTTTCCTGCTATGAAGGGATACATTTGCATCATGGCTGTGTCTTAAGGCCCAAACGCACTGAAAGTGGCTGAAACGCATTTTTGAAATATACCAATTATTTTAAAAGTCTGAGCGTGCTTCCATGATGTGCCTAGTCCAACCTCTTTTCCATTTTGGAGCATCAAATGAGGACCCCAAAGTTCAGTATTCACATTGGCAAGATAAAGTCTTGGTGAAT
>JAJHUR010013558.1:31407-92476 GCA_027495735.1 Lutjanus campechanus | reverse complement strand
TCGTCCTATCTCTTTGAATGGGATCGGAATTTTAACGTGGAATTTCGGGAAAAATATGAATGCTAGGAATTAGAAGCTTCCGAGCAATAATGTCTGAATGAAGCTGAATCAGTAGAAATTTGAACGGTTTGAATCAGTTGAAGTATACTGAAGATATTGAACGACGAAAAATGAGGTGGAAGAAAAATAATAATAAAGAAAATGGCGGAGTAGAATAACATAGGGTTTGAATGCTTTCAGCATTCACACCCAAAAATAAAGAAAATGGCGGAGTAGAAGAACATAGGTTGTGAATGCTTTCAGCATTCACACCCAATAAAGAAAATGGCGGAGTAGAAGAACATAGGTTGTGAATGCTTTCAGCATTCACACCCAATTAACCTTACAATATTGCAGTAGATCATCACAGTCAGGTATGGTATCAAGATATTTTTATTGCATTATCGTATTATTTAATATATTGTTATCTCCATGTTAGAAATTGATAGGGGGAAATTGATGATTGTAGGAACACTTTTTTCTGTTTACATGAGTGCATGCAGAGATGGAGATATTTCATTGCACAGGAAGGATTAAAGATGTGAGATTATGAGTTTATAAGGGGGCTAAACTGACATTACATGATCACTGATGGCTAGAGCAGGAGATTAATGCATGTTCATTAAGAGAACAGCAAGCACAGATGCACAGTGGGAACTGCTGCGGTGGCAGTATGGATGCCCTTCAGCATGTTTCTCCTGTACACGACCTGCTCAGCTAACAGCTCATTGGGTGATAGTGTGACTCGTGTTAGGAACGACCCTGGTGTTTCAATTAGAGGACAGCAGAGAAACCAAATACTAATAATAAAACGTTGTACCTGCCACAGAGTGTTACTCAGTCTGGCTATGCCTCCGGGCGTTTCTTTGTGGTTGTGTGAGTCATTGCCTCAACTTGCTGAACAACTACCTTTATTGAGTCACAGCTGTACTACAGAGATAACTAACGCAAAAGGTAACTGTTAGATGGCTAACGTTATGGACACAAAAGCACAAACGATGATTCTGTTGTCCAGTTTTGGACTTCGTCCATTTCGTCCTGTGGTAACAGAATGTCCTTCAACAGACAAGTTTGCTAAAAATAGAATTTTAACAGTGTAGTTAGCCAGCTATGCTAAGCTTTAGCTAGCTAGCACACAGCTCCGGGTCACAGCGGCTCCGGTGTAACGTTACCGGTCTGTTCTGTAGTAACTGTTCATTTATCAGTTCAGGACGAGCTAAACAACCACACTTAGAAAATATAACAATACATACCTAAGAAGCGGACCCATGTATCTCGATAAATGTCGACCGTTTTGCTTGGTTTTTCTTCAATGGGATCCATGCCTTCCTGCTTTTACTACATCCCCCTGTACTGTGCTACAGTGTGAGGAGTGTGATAAACCCGACAGACAGCAGGGGAAGTGAAGGGGGCGTGATCTTAAGTAACTAGGAGCATCCCGCAAAAACGTCCCAACCCCTGAACTCAACACAGGGCGGCAGCAGAGCCACTTCACAGGAGTTTGGGGGCTGAATTCTTCCCTTAAGTCCATTAATGTCAATAGTTAAGTCACTTCTTAAAGCTAATGGTTTGTCTGTATATAGTAGTATATAATATTAATTATTATTATATACTGTCTTCACTGTAAACTCATTCTACATGGTAAATTACACATGCATAAATGCAAGATGGCAAATGTTACCCAACTTCACTTGATTTTTATATGAATTTAAAACATATATTAAGACTTTACAACTTTTAGACACTAAAAAAGGTAACAAAACTGTCCAACTATATCCCATATTGTTTTTCTAATTAATATTATTTATTTTATCAGAGAGCCTTTCCTGATTTTATCTAAGTTTGAACTGTTTTGCACTGTTTTTATTTCTTAAAATGTTTTTACCTTCCTATTTTGCACTGTACCATTTTATTTAATCTGTTTTAGCTGTTGTATGACTCTTGATCCACTCATAATTCTTCAGAGCGTGTTGTGTTGTGTTGTGTTGTGTTGTGTTGTGTTGTGTTGTGTTGTTTTGTAATGTGTCGTGGTGTGGTGTGGTGTGTCTTTGCATGCCACATGCCGAGCTCAATATCACAAACTTTTCTGAAGCATTATGAAAAAAATGACAAGAAAAGCAAGCTGAATAGAAATTTCATGAACTCATTCACTGAAAACAAATAAAACGCCATAATATTAATTCATAAAGAATTCAAATAAAGCCAATATCAGATATCAAATCTTTTTCATTGGTTTATTCATAATTTTTCTTTTTCATTTGTAGATCTTTTATTTTCATATTTTAGCTGACTCATGACTCATGCATCTCCATGATAAACAACTACAAAATAACAGCTAACTATTTCCAGCTTTTCTCAATCGCTTTGGCTCATTTTTTGAAACAGTCTTAATGTTTTGTAAACCAGGGACACTCAACTTGTTTTGCCTGAAGGCCACTTTTGCAAAATGAGAGGAAGCTTTAATAATTATTAATTATTTTAATAATTATTTATCAGATACAATTAAATAACATTAAAAGGCCCATAACTAGTCCCAAGCTAAAACACCTTTTTAAACTGTCTTAATTCAAAGTGACTGCACAGTTTTATCTAACAATAGTCATATTTACCCTGTTCTGGATTACAAGATGGAGGATTAGTGCTCCTCTGTGGCTTCAGAGAGGCAGGTTTAACTTGCCTCACTGCTGTTTGTGAGGAAACATGGCCTGTTTGGAATATGTAAATCAGGGATGGACAAACTGTTTCCCTTCAAGAGCCAAAACTCAAACTCACTGTTGGGCCATGAGCGAAAAGCACACACCTAATGTATTAAGATACAAAACGATACTAAGATCCCAAGTTCCCTTAATTTCCTGTGCCAAGAGTCGCTCTACCTGTCTGCTCAGATTAATCAAACGTTATGGTGGGCCAACTTTGGCCTGAGAACCCCACTTTGGGCAGCCCTGATCTAAATAAAGACCAACAGGCTCTACAGAGGCCAGATTAATCGTTTTTAACTGGATGGTTTGAGACAATTTGTTTTAGAAATGTTCTTCACTCTCACTAAAGTTTTCTGAACACATTCCCCCTGCCTCTGCTGTCGTTTTCAAGATTCAGTCCAGTCCTGGTGTTTTCGTATCCATGTTGCCATGTATCAGCACTCTAGCCTATAGCTGTTACTTTGTTGGCCAACACTGAGCGTTAGGTGACAGAAATACTCATCTAGCACGACCAAGAAATCCAAGCTGAAATAAACTGTAATTCTTCCTTAACACCAACTACACTGTGACAACACTGGATGCAGGAAGAACAACAGATTTTGCAGCACTAGACCTCTTTTTCTGTCAATATAACACACACTAAGGACTTTACTGCTTCAACTGACTATATTTACTATCTGGATAAACTCATGAAAAGTACTAAAGTTGCCCTTCTACGGAGCCCCTAAAGGGACATGGAAATTTTTTTTTTTTTTTTTAGATAATGAGTTTTATGTGCGTGTGTGAAACTTTTACTTTTTTTAAAACTCATTATCTAAAAAAAAAAATAAAATTCCATGTCCCTTTAGGGGCTCCGTATGTTTGTAACAGCAGTTAAACTGAAGAAAATTTTAATGGAGTCTGGCAGACACTAAGACAGGCAGTCACTGAACTCAAACTCCAAAGTGTGTATTTTCAGAGCAGAGGGCTTTTAATTTTAGGACAACAGGCTGAACTTTACATCAACTGACAGTTATAAACAGCTGATCAACTGACAGTGGAGGACTTGTCCTCACTTGTTATTGTCAGTTGTCCATGTTGTGCTCGTCCTGAGCTCCTGCAGTGTTTCACTTTGTTCCCTGAGTCTGGGGGCGAAGCAGGGGGAGACAACACGCTTCAACCATAGGTCGTATATGAAATAGGATTTCAACCGATTTAATAGACTATCAATGTCACCAACTCACTATTTGGACTACAGTACTAATTTTTGCACGCGCAAATCCTACATATTGCTCCTTTAAAGATGAAAATGAAGAAAAACTCTGGAATGGAATCTGAACCAAAAGTGTAGAACAAGTAATCTTCCTGGGCTGAAAAAATCCTCTTTCCGGACTTAAGTCTTTTTCCCTGCAGTGGAAAAATGAAGAGGAATTACTGTTTGTATAGTAATAAAAACAATGTATAGACAGGTTTCTTGTTTACAGGGTGCACACGAATTCAGGGGGCAAAATGGCTTTGGTAGCTGGTCAAAAGATTATTTCAAGGCATAAAAGTATAAATATATTTTGACAATGTCACACCAAACAAACTGTTAAAAAATACATCTTATTCTACTGCAACTCTAGTTTCAGAATTACAAATTATGTACATTGATTGTCAATAAATGAGAAAACTGATTTAATAAGGGCCAAATTATACATTTTCCCCTCAAGTAGGGGTTACTTAACAGATAGTTGTCCTAAGAAGGTGCCAGCCTTTCAAACAGTCATACAATATCAAACTACTGAATGAATGTTTGAAGAATTTAAATATTTAAGTATTTTCTCAGCTTTATATTTTCTGTCTGAACCAAACTCCACTCTGTGTTGCTGCTTCACTAACTTTTCTCATGGTTATTTTGCAAATCATTAACTATGCTACCTCATTGTATTTTCGATTTTTTAAATAAAAAACTCAACTTTGCACACTTTAGTAAATGTATATAGTACAGTATTCTAACGTTACATAGCAAATTCTGGCATGTTTAGAGAGTTTTTTAGTTATGTGGTGTATTATATAAATGTTTTACAGATTTATATCTTACTTATTCATGGTATGCTAGGGCCTTATTGTATTACAGCTATTTTAATTTCGTTCGTTAATTGTTGTGCTTTACACTGATATATATTCTGTGTATTTAGTGCTCCCATACAATGACCAACCTGCTGCCATTAAAGAAGAATTAGGCAGTTTGGGATCAATAAAGACTACCTATCTATCTTACAGTTACACACTTCCAATTTAGTAAGTTAATTGATTCATTTTCACCCTTGACATGATCTAAAAACGACCCTACAGTGCATCCAATTACAAGCGTGCATTTTGATTGACAGTCAAACGGACCAATGGGGACGAGCTATGCAACATCGCGAACCACTGGGAAGGAAGCTGACGCTATAGTGGGATGAGTTTTGACCTACGATGGCTGCCGTCAGCAGGAACCATCAGCACAGGGAGTCTAAAATCCCATTCAGACGGAAAATAATGTCTTTTAAATTACAGTGGACTTTCGCTTTTCTTATTTTCACTGCCAGTCGGTGTTTGGCGGACGATGACCACGAGATGGAGGAGTTTTTGAAGCGGGAGTACACCCTCTCCAAGCCTTACCAAGGTACCGCTGCCCGATACACAGACCATTAACAGTAGTACTGATACACAAGGGGGCAGGGGACAGATGTTTCTCGAACAATTCATGTAGCGTTCACTTTATATCTGTGTTTGAGCTCTTTTCTTACTTAAATGTATTGATTAATCTTACAACGTTTGTATTCCTCAGATGAAATCCTGCTGCTGTAGCATTCAGCCAAACAAACCTTTATAACGACAGCATAAGAGCTAACAACATATATACTTAGAACATATTTAATGGCCAACATTGTGCTTGATTAATAACCTTTTTCTTGAGTGCTTTATCCACTTTTTCCTCAGTCAAGCAGACGTTTTGTTTAGTAACAAAGCACCGGCTCAGTAAGCTCTATTTATTGGGTTGCTGTGTCAGCTTTTCTCATGATGATGGTACTATTTGTGTGCTCAGGTGTGGGATCATTAGGCTCCTCCCACTGGGAGCTGATGGGGGATGCCATGGTAACCACTGAGCAGGTGCGCCTCACACCTGACATGCAGAGCAGGCAGGGGGCAGTATGGAGCCGCATTGTGAGTATACACAAGTACTTGTACATGTAAACTGCAGCATAGGCTTTTTTCACGGCTATACTGATATGAAATAGTAGGGAAAACACAGGTGTTACCAATGATGCTAAATAAGGTACCGTTCCATGTAGTGTGGCAGAACTCTTCCACTGAGCCAGCATGAGCAATAGCAGCATTCTGACTCTGTTTGACCTGAATGGAATGGAACCATAATTAGTATAATAGGCTACATCTGTGTTTACCTACTAATTCATGTCAAAATGGCTGCTCTGAAAAAGGCCTGTTAGGTTCACCAAACTCAAACTAATGCAGTCTAATAAAAATAGCCCTGCAATAATATAGATTATAATGTCCATTGTTCAAATTCATGGTCACTTTAGAATTCGGCATGTATGTTTCTGCTGAATTATGTTGTGTTATACTGATAGGTGTTTCTAATATTTAATCTACCTTTACTGACATAAATGCTGACAACTAAGGCTACATTCACACTGCAAGCAGTAGTACTCAATTTGCATTTATTTCTCAAATCTGATTTTATTTATTTATTTATTTATTTTTTTTTTTGGCTGTTCACATTATTTTCTAAATGTGGTCAGTATGTAACTGACCTCTTTCATGAACTGACCTGCATGCTCAAAAGAACAATAACAAAGACACACGCAGCATGCTGACATACAAAAGAAAGCATGGATTTCACTGAAATCAGCATGAGCAGATTATGACAAGGATGAGGAGAAAGACAGACATTTTTTTAAAGTATGGCTTTTTGTGAAACAATGGCTACTTATTTAGTAATTTGTGCTGTTCACATATGAGCAATAAATAAATAAATAAATAATACATAAACATAAATAAATCATATTTTGGCCACTTTTGCTTGTTATCTGAATGTTAGCCTTGGTATACACCCGATCAAGTTATTAAATTCTCATAAATATTACCACGTTTTATATGCCTAATGATACCAATGGTTGCACTGACATTTAATAACTATTCAACTGTAAGTACAGTAGATATTTATTGTATATTTAGTCAGTAAAATAGAGTATTTTTTAATAAGTATGGGTTTGGTGTGATTGTTTAAGATCAGTTTTAGGATGTTTTAGCAACTGTCTTTTGCTTTCACACAGAGCTTGGCTGCTGTTCAGTACTTCAGCTATCTGTCTGTCATCTTCTTTGCTGTTTGCCTGTTGGATCTTATCTCAAACCAAACAAAACAAACACCCTCATTATCTGCTTCCCACAATTGTGTGAAGACCTCATAACTCTAATATGTCGACCCAAAGGCTACCCAACTCCAGTTAAGACTTGAGCGTTGACATTTTATTTGGTCACTAAAGGGCATATAAGATGTGGGATATGACATGTGTAGTTGTGTTTAAATCTGTTTCTTCAAGCAGCCAAACAGCTCCCAACATCGAACCATAAACTAAACTATTTGACTATTGAAAGTGGAACCAAACTTCAGCATAAGATTATTTATGTTTGGTCAGGTCCTCCAGTTTTTAATGGAGTTGGATCTGCCCCAAAGACACTTACACCCCCCAAATCTAAAATCTGGGAATCTTTATTTTCCTCTGATGTTTATCTGTTGGAATATTTGTAAGGAATAGCTTAATTTGCTGTACTTCAGAGGCTTAATTTACCCTGTGTGTGTTTCTAGCCGTGCCATCTGAAGGACTGGGAGATGCAGGTGCACTTTAAGATTCACGGGCAAGGAAAGAAGAACCTGAATGGTGATGGGTTAGCCATTTGGTACACGAAGGAACGTATGCAGAAAGGTAAACACTATAGGACATACCATTTACTGTTTGCATGAGGAACACAATTTTATATATTAATATTATTATAAACACCCTGTCTTTTCACTTCATTACAGGTCCTGTATTTGGAAATATGGACAACTTCACTGGCCTGGGTGTGTTTGTAGACACGTATCCCAATGAGGAGAAACAGCTGGAGGTATGCTGTAGCAGCACTGCGTAGAAAGTAAAGTAGGGTTAAGGGAAAGTGCAAGCCATGGACAAATGCTCTTGCAAATTTGTGTAAAAGGGCTGTCTTTGTGTTCTTTTGTGCAACCATTTGGAGACAGGCGCAGAAGAAAAGATATACTCCTCGCACACAGGTAACTGGATTTTGGAACATTTGACACCATCCTGAATATCTAACCTCATTATTCAGCCTCCATTGGTCCTTTAGCATGCTTCTCTGACTGCAAAATATGAGATGTTTGTTTTATTTTGTCCCTGCATGGTTGCTGTGTTGTCTTTTTTGAAGTGGGGTTGTGTGAGGTACCCGAGTTCAGAGAAGCAGGAGGAGGACCGCTGTATTGTTGTGGACAGGGTCAGCAGTAAAATGTATTTTAGCCATTTAAAACAATCGACATCAGTTTAAGGGTACACTATATTTAGAATATTTTCACTGCTGTACTTAGCTGTTATACAGCCTTTTCTGGCAGGAAACTGCCATTATATAAGCCAAATACCGCTCTCTCCAAAGCCATCAGACTCTATAGGCAAAATAAGTAATTTTATCTCACAGAATATGGGAGTTGCTGGTTTACTGGGGCCTCAATCTGTTAGTCTGTTTGTGTTATTGTCTGACTTCTGTGTTTTTAAAAAGTTAGTTCAGATTCACTGAAGTCACACAATAACACAAACAAACTAAAAGATCGAGGCAGTGGTAGACCAGCAACTCCTGTGTTCTGTGAAGTAAAATGATATAATGATGGTTTTCCATTGGAAAAGGCTGTCAAAATAAAGTGATGAAAACAGTCTAAATATAGTGTACACTGATATTATTATTATTTTTTTTAGGTGGGCCTTTTTTAAGTGGCTAAAAGACATTTTGCTGCTGACCCTTGCTGCTGAATTGTGAAGTGAAAATACATTCTGATTATCAGGTTATTTTTACCGATCACAGTATGATAGCAGCATGTCTACAATGAAATGTTGTGTTTCAACATCATAGATTCTTGTTCAAATGCTTCTGCATGACTCCAAGCAAGTGTGAGTGTGAGCAGCCCAGTTAAAATCTCCTCTGGCCGCTAAAAAAAAGTATGACCAACTCTTAAAGCTATAATGATATATTATTAGGGACTTACTTAAAATCAAGACTGTTTCCTCATCCTTGTCTTTTCCTCTTGTGACCACAAGAGGATCTTCCCCTTCGTTCTGTCCATGGTCGGGAACGGCAGCATCAGCTACGACCACGAGCGGGACGGTCGGCCCACAGAGCTGGGTGGCTGCAACGCCATGGTGCGCAACCTCAAACATGACACCTTCCTCTTCATCCGATACGTCCGCCGCAGGCTCACGGTGAGTCACACACACACACCCTAACCCTAACCCTAACCCGAATTATCCACAACAGTAACACCGCTTAGGACCCGCAGACACGTCCTCATGTCCTCAGCTGTCCAACTTGTCATCAGCATACACTGGGTGGACTGCATCTTCTTTCACAGCAACACCCTGTTTACAGTTCCACAAAAAATAATATAGTGTGACATGTACAGATACAGACAGAACAAAATGATAAACAAACTCCATTGAAGCAGATACAGGCTCGTACGGTGGAATTGTTGAGAACAGTAAATACAGATTATTTCACAATATTGGTGCAAAGTGAAAGCAGTTTTTCCAGAGGAGCAAAGATAAAATCTGAGATGGCTTTTTCTAATTACGGACTTTCCAGACGGATAAATACCATGTGACATTTCTTAGTCACTCAGCTGACATTGTCATAAAATGCAGCATTGTATGAAAGTTATTGAGCCAAAGAAAATTATACAATAAGCTTTTTTAAAAAGGAGAAACTATAAAACAAAGGAAATAAATAATTAAAAATGAACAAAGATAAAAATAGAAGTGTATATACTTAAAAAAAGTAAAGAAATAAAAAAAAAAGAAAAATCAGAATCTATAAATAGGAACATAACTCAGATCAGTCTTCCTCATTTTCCAAAACCTCCCATGTTTCCCTGTCTCCTACTCTTCTGTCACTGAAATATTCATTATATAAAATGAAATAGTGTGTAAATATAGATTACAACTCAGAAACTTCAGCATGCAAGGTGTGAAATAAGTGGTTGTGCTGAAACAAATCTTATCCTCTAAATCTTATCCTCTCTACATGTTATGTATTGGTTAAATCATGTAGCCACACACTGAAGATAAAATACAGAGTTCAGTTGTCTAACAATTTCTCACAGCAAAGTAGAAATCAGTAACAATTGTTTATATTTTAGTCCATGTCCAGGATCTGAGGGGATTCTAGGTTTTACTCACAAAGCATTCAGATCAGTAAATAACCTGCTTCTGGAAACAGAACTGAGAGCCAGGTGTCAACATATTTTCATTCTGCCTCCCTCTAAAAGTCACTGAAGCTCTCTGATCGCCTCTGTTCTCCAGATCATGATCGACATCGACGGGCAACACGAGTGGAGGGACTGCCTGGACATACCCGGAGTGCGGCTTCCACTAGGTTATTATTTTGGAGCCTCCGCCATCACTGGAGACCTCTCAGGTAAACAGCTGTCACTCTCCCTCTGCAAGTAACAGTGACTGAGCACCACAGTATTTTCAGCTTTGTCACTGTAAAAGTACTTACAACACTAGTGTATATCTGCATTTATTGCTTTGAGGAGAAATATTCGAATATAATGTATGAATTTGATGAATCTGCGGGTTTTGTGATATTTTGTATATAATAACAGGAAGACAGACCTCTTTGTCTCAATGCATTTTTTTTATCCTCACTTTGACTGTGCATCATCATACATTTTTATCCATGTAGACCTTCATTTAAATTCCATACATGATTGTTTTAAAAAAAAAAAACTATTTTCTTGGTTTTACAGTATTTTTGTCATTCCTTATTTCAAAGTTTGTCTATTTTATCTGGTAAAATCACCATTAGAGCTCCTGAAGCTTAAATAGCTCCTTAAAGACTCCTTATTTTCTGCTGCTGCTTTGCTGTGTTTGCATCATTTATTTAGTACAAACACAAACAGAGCCTTGTAAAAGACACAGACATTACTGACAAGTGTACCGGTGTATACACTGTAGCTTGTCATGCTATGACAGGTACATAAGATTATAATTAAATAAACTAAACTGTAAGGGCTCAGATTGAGGACTCTGTTGAACCATTGTAGGCTACATCAAAGTACTATTCCAACCTTTGCAGATCTCAAATGTTACATTTTAGAACATTTATGCTCCGCATGTTGTCAAATAATTCAGCTTTTCCTTATTTAAGTGTAAACTGAAAAACATGAGGTTTATTTCATCAGTGACAAAGTAGCACTGTTATTAAAAATTATTCTAAAAGAAAATGAACGTGTGAAACCTGAGTTGTTGTCGTCTCTTTGTCACCCTTTTTGTGATGGATCATATGATGTTTTTATTTTTATATAGCAAGGTAAGATATGTAAACTCTGGATTAGTAAGATTGTGAAACTTTAGTCCTGCAAATTGGAAATGTGAGATATTTAAATCACCTTTCATTTCATGAAAAAAAATAAAAACATTTTACATTTCACTGACAAGACACTGCTTATATTTTTCTCTGTGAACATCTGCAGTCAAAGTGTGAGGCCCTTTTACTATGTATAATCACTTCTAATTGATCTGTCATGTTTTTTCTAAATGTAATCACATTTTCTGATGCACCATTTATAGATAACCACGATATCATTTCTCTGAAACTCTACCAACTGACGGTGTTGCGGAGTCAACAAGAAGAAGAAGAGGAGGAAGAGGAGATAACCATACCCAGTGTAGATAACATTGAACTACTCAGATGTAAGACACAGACTCAAACTATCACTCTCTTTGTCTTTCTGCTGCTTGTCACTCTTTTCCTCCTTGTTTGCTGTCGTCTCTCCATCCACCTCGCCCTTTCAGGATATATGCAGGGATCCTGAAGTTAAATTTGATACCTTTTCAGACCCTGTACATACATTTTAAGACCTCATCACCACTTCAAGTTCTTCATCTTTGATCAGCGACACACTTTAACTTACATTTACTATACACTGATTGTAAGATAGCACAATTATCTCAGACAGTCTCAGTTTGTGATAACCTTTTGCACCCCTGCATCAGTGCAACATAATTCAGATTGGTGGGGTGGGAACGCTCATCATCACTTAGAGGTGGTGTAGCACAGAAGAGACCTTTCATTTGATCCTGAAATGCAAAGCACATTGCAAAGTCTGTGTCAATATGATTTCTGTTGATTAATCATTGGTCATCCTTCTGATGTTAATGAATGGTGACTGAGATATCACCATGATGATGGCGTACAGGTACATGTGATGAATTAGGGGTATGGGCGCTAGAAATAACCACAACCTTGTGTAATGGTTGCACCTACTGACAGCTGTTCTCTTAGAACCTCATTGATGGAAACCAATCGGTTAAAGCTATAAAATGTGGGGTGCCCCTATAGCTCAGTTGGTAGA
This sequence comes from Lutjanus campechanus, assembly GCA_027495735.1. NCBI lineage: Eukaryota > Metazoa > Chordata > Actinopteri > Lutjaniformes > Lutjanidae > Lutjanus > Lutjanus campechanus. The sequence goes on along the minus strand of JAJHUR010013558.1, from coordinate 80,098 downwards.
GTGTGCGCCCCATGTACTGAGGCTGTTTCCTCTGCAGTGGCCGCTGGTTCGACTCTCGCCTGTGGCCCATCCACTGCGTGTCACCTCATCTCTCTCTCTGCCTCCTTTCCTGTCATCTCCTCAGCTATCACTATAGGAAATAAAGGCAAAAGCCAAAAAGAAAATCTTCAAAAGCTATAAAATGTAACATTTCTGCATTAAAATGTCTAAAAATGCTGGATGTATGTTTATTTTGCTGTGTTGTGTACTTACATTATCCCAAATGTTTCCAGCGGTGGTCAAATCCAGAGAAATCATAATTTATTTAAGGTAACGGTGCGTTTCCTGCTAGCCACTATTTGCTATAACTTCTGGGAAAAGTGCAATACACAGTACACAAAACATCTCCCATAATGCAAGTGCTCCCACACTACCTCATGATGTCATCAAACTATATATTTTGTTATTGTTTTAATGTGAGAGCCCTCTGCTGGCAGAACTTACATGGTGTGAAAACTTGTGTATGTATTGAAAACAAGCTACCATATAAAATATCTTGGAAAATGGCATTTAAGACTTTTTAAGAGCCTTAGTTGTCACTTATGTAATTTGTCAACTAACGCTTTTTAAGACCCTGCATACACCCTGTCTTTAACTCTGACTGTCATCCTCTTTTCCAGTGGGTCAGACTGAAGAAGGGATGAGCGGAATAGCTCTTTTCTTCACCGTGCTCTTCTCCATGCTGGGCTGCATCTTTCTCATCGTCATCGGCCTGGTGGTCTACAGCCACTGGAACGAGAGCCGACGCAAACGCTTCTACTGAGACAGAAGAGGGAGGAAACAAAGGTGGAAATTGTGATAATAACAACTGTGGTCTGTGGACCCAGCTGCACTGAGACAAAGTGAGACGCTGCCGTCGGCCAGTAGGGCGCAGCAGGTCGTTTCATCCTGAGGACGACACTAGTCTGACAGGAGATGGAGTAGAATATCACCTGCTACAGGAAGCCATTCTCTAACTTTGCCATTTGGTAGTCATGAAGCAGTAGGAGGACTTTATTTCACACTTCAGCCCCTGCCTGACACACACCAACTCGGCCTTACCATCTCATGACTTCTCGTGAACATTTGACAACTATGAAATTCTTTAAGATTAGGTTTTGTTTTGTTTTTATTAATTTTGCAGTTCATTGATGTGTGGAAATATAAGTATCCCTAGTGTTCCTTCTCGTGCCCCACCCTGCAGTATGACTTGAAGCGCTATCCAAATAGCACTAAATCCAAAGGTGTCATCTTTACTTTAGCTCCTTGCTAAATTAAGATGCATCTTTACTATTCATTGCATTAGGAAAGCATCTGAGTGATCATTTTGATTGTGTGTGTGTGTGTGTACTATATTGTGTACTGTATATTCTCATCCTGTAGTTGTAGTATGCATGGCATTCGTTGAGCTTATTTTTTATATGAATGCATATGGAAAACTTGACCTCTGTCATGTTGGTGCATGTGGGAAAGATGTGGGTGTTTCAGGGATTATTTAATTTTAGTCTCACAAAATATTTATTTATATTTATCACTGTTCCCTTTCTCAGATTTTATGCATGTATTTGAGAAAAGGATTATTTTGGGATTAGATGAGTGCAAATTCTTCCAAATATATTTAAAATAAATGCTTTTAAATGTCAGAAATGGACTTTGCACTGAAGAGAATTTGATTTATTGCAGCGTTTCTCTTTTGCTGACACTTTTTCTTTGCACACTCAGTACTCAAACTGACCTTTTGTTTGTGTTTCTTTTGTTATATGTAAAAACAGAACGTCCGTGTTTCTATTGACTGTGTCATAAACTGAACAAACATGCCGGTTTGGCCTCAGGCTGCCTCCTTTGGATCGGCTGTTGACTCAGCCCCGTCTTCTTCTATATGTTCTGGAAATGTCAACATCATGTATCTTTTATGTCCTTTATGGTTTGTTTTCAATCATACCGTGTGGGAGGATGTTCTCATTTCCTGTAGCAACTTTGACAACCGCCCTACCTAATTCATATTCTGTTGATTCATATTCTATCATTTGTTGTTTTGTATGAAAACCTTGTGCCTCGTTCCCATTCAGTGACCCACAAATTACTTTTTCTTTTTTCTTTTTTAACCATTTTTATCTTGTGTCTTTGTCTTGAACTATTTGGATTGTGAATAAAGACCAAACAAGACCAATATTTATATTGTTTATGACCACTGGGTGTGAAATTTGTTTATAAGTATGGCAACAATAAAGGACGTTGACCATATTTGTTCTACATTTAAAGATTTACTGCACACCGAAACACCTAAATGTGTTTTTTGAGTTGTAAACTCAATGGCATGACTGTACTATGATTTAACACATAAATGGTGATGTGTTCTTTCCAAATTGGCATTTCATGAGTTCAAAAAGGCTCAACACACCATTAAGACTGGGTTGAACCAACAAAGATTAATTTAATCTGAGATAAATTCTAATCACAGTTTAGTGAAACTAGGTTTAAAATGAATAAATGTGTAAAAATTAAGCAGAGAGTTAGAAACATATATATGTTAAGTCAATCCTAGTTTATTGATATAAACCAAACTTAATTAATGTTAAATAAAAATGAAATAGGTCATCCTGAACCTTGCAAGGTCAACACTGACATCCAGTCAATGATTTAGGACATTATTAACCTCATGAAATTAACATAGAAAAAAGATTGTCGACACCCTCTAATCAGAGGTGGATGCTATAAAAAGTTAAATCCTAATGTTAAAGTTGTAAAGTTAAAGAATAAACCAATAAAAATCAAACATTTTAAGCTGACAGTGTGTGTGATTGTGTTTTTGGATTACATAACATCTCATCAATAATGTAGGCTAACGGCTGGAGGTGCCTCTCACATAACCATGTGATAATCCTGCAGATCAATATCTCAGCTGTGTCACATGTCTGTGTGGAGTACTATTTTCACTCTCGAGTGCTCAAGGTTACTTTGTCTTTAAGCACTCGAGGAAGCTTTTTTTTTTTCAGGCTTTACACAACATGCAAGATCCTGCAAAAGGCTGCTTGAGGTTAAATGGATAAAAATCAAAAGGATTTTAAGTCATGAAACGACAAAGAGAGAGTTGAGTGCCAATGTTTGTTTTATTAAAAAAATAAAATACAAATGATGACCCAACGAGTACACAGCAGACTTCTTACTAAAACCAAAGCATTTTATCATTTTATCATTCAGTGCTTTCATTTTTTTTCCGCTCTTTTTCCACTTTACTCATTTTGGCTTGTTTAAAGTTATTAGGAACAAAAACGTAGAAAGAGTCCGGTCTGTTTTCTTAGATGCCTGCTTCCTTCTCAAACTTGGATGTTTCTCATTTTGGCAAAAAAAAAAAAAAAAAAAAAAAAAAAAAAAAAATGAAAGAAAAGAAAAGAAAAAGAAAATCCACATAGCTCAACCATGGCACCTCCATCTGTTTGGTATTATCTCTGGTTGAGAACAAAGTACAGTTTAACAGAAACAATCACACTGATAATGTTGTTCCTTTCCTTGGAGGGGTCCACTAAGTATTCTAACATATACTAAGCTGACTGTGTTCCATGTTGAGGTCTTTCATGTGTATAATATATAAAAAATTTGAAATTGACGGTGTGATAACTGAGGATTAAAAGGCAACAGTTAAATATTCAGTCTGTGAATGGAAAGAGAAGAAAAGCTGTTGCTTGAACTGAGAAAACCAACACATTGAATTAATTAGTGCAACAAAAACGAGAGATGGGAAAGTGGCAAACAGACAAAAGAGATCATCAAAAACAATATATTCAACATGTCCTTCCGCTTGCAAGACTTAATAACGTGGTTTATCAGTAAGTCAGGAGTAGAAAGTGTTAGTGGTTGAGGAGGCAGGCAGGAAAACGCCAAAAAGGGGGAGAAAAAAGAATATAATATAAAACTAGAATGGCTTTTTCACTCAAGCCCCTCGGCTGACACTGAAGCATACACACTCACCACATCATTACAAGAATTTTTTACAAGAAGTTTTCTTAAACAAATACATGTACACAGACCAACCAAAGAAGTAGATTATAGTACAGTGCAGTGCCACACGTACTGATTGACAGTTATATTGCTTGTACTGTTGCCCAAAGACAAATCAATGACAGAAAACGTGAGAAAAAGGGGTCGCAGCATATTAACAGTACGTTTATGTTTTTGCATAGCCTAGTAGAGTAAAGTACAATACACACTACAGAGATGCGTGATGCACAAACACACAACAAAGGGGAGCGACTGCTTTGGCTTTATGAGACTGGTGGGTCACAAATGTGTTGAAGATAACCCTGAGAGTGGGAAACCAAACAGACCATCACCATGACAACCACACACACCAGGGAAAACAGTGATAATCAGTGTTGCGTGGAGATGGCAGCGACTTTGGTTGATTATTCTGCAGACACCTCTTCTGCATGGGTGGATGTGCCCTCCTGTCTCCAAGGGTTCAGATTAGAGCCCGACCGATACTGAATCTTTTAAAACGGTCCTATGGTGTGACATGAAAAAATGTCGAAGAAAATCTTAAATTTAATATACAAATAACATGGGAGAGATTAATCTTCAAGTTCATATCAGGACATACATATACACCGTATATACACCTTATCGGTCTGACTCTAGTCCACTTGCAGAAAAACAAACAGCTACAACGTTGGCTACAGTTTCTGTTAGCGAGATGGAACTCAGCAGGGGGGTGGAGTCCACCAAAGAGCCAACGGAGCAAACTAAAAAACTCAAGCAGCTGGTTACATAAGAGAGAATGGTTCTCATTGGGTGGTGGGGGGTGGAGAGATGTCGCATCACGCACCTCCATCGAGGTTGACAGAACAAAAAAGGCAAAGTTAAAGCCTATGAAACAAACATACACGGTCATATACAATCAGCTATTAGTTAAACATGAGCTCCACCACAACATTAAAAAGGACATCCAAATCCAAACACCGAGCATGCTCACACAGACCATGTTCAGATGGTGGACCTCGGCAACTGTGGCTTTAAAATGAACAGCACAGAGCAGACGAATCACTCAGTGAAACTGATGGATGAATGGATGGATGCTTGATGACAGATATAGCCCTTTAATCTCAGTAAACATGGGAGGAGGCATAGTAGTTGTTTGGCAATGGGAAAAACTATGGACCTCCAGTTCACTCATGCACAGAAATTACCCCTATCCTCCCCTCACCCCACCCCCTTATTATTATTGTCTACATATGTATACAAGTAAGCAAAAATGCACCTTTGCAAGAAGATTACAAAGCAATCTCTTGTTGGAGTTACGTTTTCGTGCTCCAAACACAACAACACAAACAAGATGAATCACATAGAAAACAATTTTTTTTTAAACTCATTTTTCTCATACTTTTCCTCAAGAGTGAGATCATTACAGAAACTAATCGCGACCAGGCCCGTGAACTCAAAATCTGGTCTTGACAAAATCCGTCAGTGCCACCACTAACTAGACACACAGTATTTTCAATGCAACTGAACCTCGCCTCAGATACAAAACCAATGCCAGTAAAACTCTACAGAACGTGACAGTTTAAATCCTGTGGCTTTAAAATGCTTTTTAAACCACATCCTCTTCTCAAAAATGCAAGCAGGTGCCGTTTTCTATTGATATAAAAGCACTCCTCCGCCTCTGCTCTGAAGCAATCATGCTCATAACAACACAGACGCTGCCATTCAAAAGAAATCCAGAACAAAACCACATATCTACCCTAATAAGGCAGTAGCACACCTGTTTCTGCGTACAGAGGCAATATTTTATTGTGCAGCTCCGCAATCAAGACATTTGCTCTCTAGAGATGCAGCAAGGCAGCTTGAGGTGTGTTGGTCAAAAAAAATGTCTTCTATTACGTGTACTAATGGGCGTGCAGTCATGCTCACAGTGTAACAGCTCCTCTGAAAAGGTCATTGTCATGTTAGTCTGGCTTCATATTCAAGCACCTGCTCTACTACGCAAAGCTTTCACTATTGCTGTAAAACTGGCTTATAGCATGTTTGATTTGGACGTGAAACTAAATATTCTTTCAATTTTAACCTTTAGCAGCTGTACATTTGTTTTGTTTTACTCTATACTGATATTTTTAGTGCACTGGCCCTCTCGTTTATTGTTCTCCTGCGCTTAAGCCATAATTGTATGTAGCATAGCTCAACTGGTAGATCACAGACACAAGAACCACAACCACAGCCAGTACAAAGCGCTCTGGGCTGCTCCTAGTTCGGAGGAAAGAGGAAACCCAGTGTTGTGTCTTGTTAAGACGGCAAGAATTTCCTACATGTCAGAGCTCAATTAGTGCTGAAAAAAGAAGTAGTCGGGCTCCACCATACCGTAAAAACATTTAGATTATTCTGGCAGATACTGTGACTGTGTTATGATTCACGGCTAGTGGGAATGGTCATTTTTGCATCACATGATTCAAAAAAAATACTAAAATCATGTCTTTTTACATCTGGAGAACAAGATTTGTAGGCCATGGCATCTCTGCAGAAATAAATGATGGAGGCCAATCAGGAGTGTGTGTGAAGCAGAATGACTGACCCTAGTCTTTACACTGTGCCCATTTAGACACATTTTAGAAGGTTGTTAAAACAAAATTATCAATGAGACATTTACTGACTTATCAGTTACTGCTTGTCTTGCACAGACAACAAACAACTATTTTGTTTTGCAGTGGATTTCCTATTCGACAACACCCAGTTTGACTGCTGCTTTGAATACATACTCTACAGTATATTGGACAAGCCACAAGACATGCAGAGAAGCATGCAATTAATCACGATGCATTCTGCAGCTGTGCCAACACTGACTGGGCTGCAGAGCAGAGTGTGCATCCACCTCAAGTTGCTAATGCACCCACCCTCTGCTGCCAATGGAAAATACCACTACAAATCCCTCACACGGCCAAGAGCATCGGGGCCACAGGGAGCCAGCTCACTCGCTACCAGCACTGCATAACAGCATAGCACAGCTCACACAGTCACAACAAAACAATGAAACTACATCCAGGGTATCTAAAACTCAGTACACTTCTTTAGCCACATTTCCACCCACAGTACCCAGAACTTTCAGTCCCAGGAACTACTTTTCAAGGAACTAAAATGTTCTTTCAGCCTGCTGTTGTCTGCTTTTCCACTGCAGTCTGAAGTCCCGCAAAGATTAAACTAATAATCCGCTAATGTATGAAAAAGCAACAGCTGTTTTTTAGACGTAAAAACTACAAACCAACGACACATACACCTTATCCCTGTGGGTCGGCGTTTCCAATTTTGACTGGATTTCGTCAACAAAAATCCTTCACTGTCGATCCATCTGTTGTATATCTGTAACTCGATGTGTTTCAGCACAAAGAACAAAAAGCAAACTGATTTGCAACTTAACCAGTCAGAAATGATCAGCATTACAAGCTGCACCCCCTTAAGTTCCTGCATTTACAGAAAATACTACCCCCTGCGCCAAACGTGTTGGGGAGTTAAATAATGTCCCTGGAACTTAATTTAGAGCCTGGTCCCTGCAGTGTAAAAAACACACTTGGCCATTTTCCCACCTTGGTTCTTGAACCAGTTCCATTCAAGATTTCTGGAACCTCAGTGCTATCTGGTAAACCAAACCACATTTCCACCAGTTCTGAGGGGAACCATCATAATCAAGGATGTCATCAACAGAGGGCGTTGAACAACTCAAGCCCACTTTGGTTCCCAAGGAAAACCTGCTATTGTTTGGCTCCAGCTAGCCTGGGAAACAACTTTACAGGTTCCAAACCAATTTATTTTTGGTGGAAAAGCTCTTAACGGTTCACAGTTAGTTGCTTAACCCAGAATGGGGCTGGTTTCATGTTGGTGGAAACGGCCTAACTGAGTTCCTCCAAATGTCGCTAATCCCTGGGCAAAGTTTCTGGAGTGGAAATGTGGCTTTTCTCCCTGAACACCTGGGTACACAGTTGTGCAGCCACTGGAGCCAATTTCGACAAACAGATGAACAAAGGAAGTAGCACAACAGCTTGAAAATGCTAATGAACTCAAATATAATCACAGAAATTCATGCCTCATGCAAAAATACCAGTGCTTTTAATAGTTAATCCACCTCAGTGCTGAATAAGTATTTCAACCAGACACTACAGCACTTTAAAGATACACACATATGACTCAACCTTGCCCTACTGCACTATAACAATCACTAGTACACACTCTAGCAGCCCCCCGTCAGGAGCTTTGTTGCAATTAATAGTGACACCTGTGGTATTTACCAAAGCATAGCTGGTTATGAAATAAAAAAGCAAGTACATCCTTCGTTATGAATATCCAAACTATATACTTATGTGTAGGATGAGCCACAAGTAAAACCTGCAAACACACACACACACACACACACACACAACACACACACACACATATATACACACATGTGCACACACACACAGCCACCACAGGGCTATTTATTGATTAGAAAAATGGTGGCATAGCCCTCTTGGCTATTACTATGAATTTAATGCAGTCAGAAACAGAAGTGGGGAGATAATGTGCACACAATCAATAAATCATAGAAAACCTCGTCACTCTTTACCTACAGTCATGCTGATTGGTGATGTGACCATACTGTGGATATCAAAAAAGGAAATGAAAGGTCTGAGGGGGGGGGTGGGGGGGGTGACATTTAAAGCCCAGACACAAAACAACAAACTCATTCCTGTCTCTCCTCTCTGCTATTTGCGGGTGTGTAATCTCCCCCCACTTGAGATGTGAAAGTCCCACAGACTTCACACCAGACGCTGGTTGCCATGACCTCAGAACTGACATCACCATGCAGCTGTGCCCTAGATTTCACAGCACACACACATGCACACACACAACTCTCACGCACACACGCAGCTTTGGGGGAAAACGTGTGCTCTCATCTTGTCATTTCATCCAGTTTCATCCTAAGTTTTCAAAAGGGTTTGTTTTTGTCTCCTCTGCTTAGTTGTAGTGGGGACTTGTTGACCGTGTCGGTATGCTCCTCGTTGACTTGACCATCCCACTGTAGGTAAAATGTCAGACAGAGGGAGGGATAGCAGGAAATGTTTTGACCAAAGGAGAGTGGTGAGACAGAAAGGGAAACGTGGTGGGAAGGAGCAAGGGACACAGTCTCATTCACAATCAATTGCTGCCTTCTCACTACCCAATGATCAGAAAAATGGAACATCAACATGTGTTTGCTGGTTTCCCCACTAAGGAAAAGCAAAGCAAAAAAGAAAATATGCCAGGAATTTTGTCCACACACAATGTGTTATTCATCTTTCCAAATCAAGAGCCATTAAGGATTAGTCATCATCATCATCTTGACGTCATGCCCATGCATTAGTTCAAAGAATTAAAACACAGACAGTCCCCGTGGTGATGATGATGGTAACAGCTGTCTCGTATCACCCTGTGTGAAGCAGAAAGCCGCACCGGTTGGTTGGCTGGTTAGTGAAGCTGTGGATCACACCATGTGGTCCCCAGTGCTGGTGCTGGCGGTCTGACTGGGCAGCTCGGAAGTGCGCTCTTTCTGTCTGAAGGGCTGCTGCTGGTGCCCAGAGCAGCAGTCCCGACCGGTCACCTTACACATGCGGTGCTCCTCGTCGCTTTCCTCCTCGAGCCCCGAGCCCTCATCCATGTCCAGCTGGCAAATGCACACCTCGATCCCAGAGTCTCCGGTCACATGACGACGCCGAGTGACAAGCTCCTCGTCCTCTTCCTCCTCTGCCACTGCCGCCATCAACGGAGCCTCAGCATTCTCCTCTGCCAGACACTGCGCTTGGATCGGCATGGACACTGCTTCCTGGTCTGATGATGAGCCCGAGGACTGAGTGTCTGCCCTCGGGTCTGCGTCAGCCAGCGGTTGTGACACCGCGGCAGCGTCTGGTTGGCTCGCTTGTGCAGGGAGTGCTGGTCCTGGAGTCGTCTCAGGAGGGTTTTCAGAGTAAGGAGGAGGTGGTGTCGGGGGGTGACCCACCACCTCTTCATAGTCAGGAAGCTTGCAGTCGTTCCAGAACCCTGATGGTCAGCAAATACACAAGATTTAGCTTTCGAACCATCATCGCTACAAAGGCAGTCACACATACATGTAGAGATGAAACAACTGAAACAATCATTTAATCCACATGGGAGTGGGCATCCCCAAGGGGAGTTCAAACCATTTCAGGGGAGGCTCAGTAAATGGAAATGACAAAAATATTGCATTAGTTATCAAAATAGGACCACACAATATAGTTTAAATATGTGTGATTTGTGTACAGAGATAAAGTTTGGGGGAATTTTACTGTTTTTACCACTTTCCCAGAGTCAGAAACTAATAAATGCTTCTAGAGAGACCTTTTTTTATGTATTTGGTGTAGTCTGGAGTTATGTCAAAGAGCAATATACACTATCCCATCTCCACAATTAATCAAAAACTATCTTGATAATCAATTGTTTGGGTCATTTTTTAAGCTAAAATGGCCAACATTCACTGGTTCCAGCTTACAGAGTAATAAACCTTTTTGTCCCTGAGGGGAAATCTGTCTTGGGCACAGTGATACAGTCCATTGCTTCACATGAAAACAACATCACAAAAACATAACAAGTGTTTAAGCCAATGTGTTCCTTCACATGAAAACATCTTAAATTATTAAGAGACATTTCACTGATGGATGAACATGTGTTTTATCTTATCATGTAAAGACCTCTGGAAAGTTCCAACTGAATCTGTGAAACACTGATGTTTTTATTGTTCCACAAAAACAATATTAATGCAACATCTTTACTGGTCAATAAACAATAATAGCTCTGATTCAGGCACATCTGTTTTCAAACAACAAAGTCCTTGTGGTTGATGAGAAGACTGTCTGTCAGGCTCTTCTGTAGTCCACATGCGACAACTAATCATTTTGTTTTGCAGTGTTCTTGATCACATGCCTTAATGGAGATTGTGCAACCGCTGGGCTACATTTTTGTGTGCCTACTAAGGATCAACTTTCCCATATGTCAAAACCTCATCTAATCATTCCTAATAGCACTCATTGGGATTAAAAGTCCAATAGTACTTCTACAATGGTTGTACCTCATGTTCATGCTGATCCAATAGATGATTACACTGAATTTGGCTGAATATTGTCTGAGGACACAATAAAATGATAAATTTAAAAGAGGTTTATATTTTGTTTGTATACAGGTTTGGAAGGCATGCCTAGGAAAGCTAAAATGTACCCTGAGCTTTTAGACACAGCTTTATACTATGTTTTCCATGACATCCTGTGGGAAGAGCTGTAAAAGTACATGTTACCAGGATCTCCATGTGAGTCACCGTCTGTGTACGGTCAGTTAAGAGTTGTGTTCACATTCTTGACATTAAGTCAGGCATGTGCACGGTGGGCCTCAAACTCTGACTAGTGTGCACCTTGTCCCACCTCCTGTTTGTGATATTAGCGGACAAGATATCAAGTTTCAGCCAAGCTCCGGAGTGACCACTGACATGAGGGTGGCATCTCTGCTGTCTGCTGTCCCTCTGGCAACGTCCGATATACACTCGGACAATTTGCAGCTGAGTATGATGAGATCGGGAAGAGGATCAGCACCTCTGATTCTAAGTTTATGACTCTGTCTCAGTAAAAGGTGGCTGATTCATTCCGGAAGAGGGGAGAACAGCTGCTCCAAGGAGAGTTGTATTGTACCGTGGTGGCAGAGGGAGAAAAGTTCAAAATCCTGACCCTTACCCATGAACATGAGGTTTAGAAGCCCCAAAAAGAATAATACTGTGTGCACAAAAGCTGCCAACATGAAGCCTGTAGGATGGCTGGTCTCAATTTGTCTATGATATGTAGAGAAGTAAAGTTATCTAAGGCAACCTTGGTATAGAGCTGCAGCTCTGCGCTGAATCAGGGGAGACCTCAGGGCAGGCTGAACAGAAAAGGAATCTCCCAGCAGATCCATGATCACATGAGGATCCAATGGGAGAAGCTGGGGGAAGCTGCTGTAGAAAAGATTATCTGGGCTTCTTTGCTGACACCACCACAACCCTGTTTGTTGCTCCTAATTTGGATTCAAAATACAGATGTCCACCTAATGGAGTGGACACTTAAGAACTGCCAAAATGAAGGCACCAAAATGAAACATTAAACTATTCAATTCTGGAAAGAATCTTTAACATCCCCAACGCAAACACAAAGACTACTCACTTAGATTGAGCGGCGGAGGGGAGATGAAGGAACTGGAGGCTCCCTGGTAGGCCATGAGGCTGATCTCACGTTGACGTTGCTCCTGCTGAAGACGCATTTTGACCCTCCGGTGTCGGTAGGCACAGCAGCAGCTAAGCATGATGATCAAGGTCCATACCAACCAGAACCCTGTGAGGGGGGAGAGACTCAATGTAATCTTATCTTCATCTGCAGGTAACTGATGAAAGTGAGTAAGGTTTTCCCTGACAGTAAACAAGGCAAAGGCAGTAAGTCCATGGGCATTTGGGCTCCAAACATCATAATAAAGTAATCTTAATAAAGGCATTTTGCTTTCAGTATAGGGCTGCAACTACCAATTATTTTGATTTCCGATTGGGCTGACGATTATTTTCTTGATTAATTAATTACTTGGTCTATAAAATGTGAAAATGTGTTTCCCAAAGCCCAAGGTAGCACCTTGTTCTGTACACAAGCCATAGATACTCAGTTTACTGTCCTAAAGGAATAAAACCAGAATATATTCACATTTAAGAAGCTGGAATCTCAGCTTTACTAAAATTGATTATCAAAATAGTTGGCGATTAATTTAATAGTTGTCTAAATAATCAATTAATCATTGTAGCTATATTTCAATGTACTTCTTATTAAAGTGAAACTAATTTAAGGACGAAATAACACACATTAAACAAACCAACAAAAATCTTGAGTTAAATCTCTGCAATTGAGAATTAAATGGACAATAGGAATGAAATACAAAAAACACAGCATGATTTATGTGAATAAAACACTTAGAAAAAGACCAAAAAAATAATAAATAAATAATAGTAACTTACACCAGAGCTCGTAGTAGTAGGTGCAGCACTCTGTCTCTCCACAGCAGTACCCCATCTCACAGCGGTACTGCTCATTGTTTACTCCAAAACAGAACTCCTTACCCTTAAATACACACAAGATGTACACAAAGTGAAAGTCTGAGTCAATACTCAATCACACAAGCTGCTTAGCAAGCTCTTGGTAGACTGACCTATTTAGCCTTTGTCATTTTGTCACTTCAGTGTCACTTATTGTTTACACAATCTGTGCTAATTTTCAGTGCTATCAACCCACTGCTAAATGTTGGTAACGGTACAGTACAACTATTAATTAATGAATACTGTTACAATGAAATTGAATGTGACTTTAAATCAGTGGAACCTATTTAAATAAAAGAATGATGCTAATGTTACTGTTACACCTCCGGTGTCATTAATGTTATGTCAATGAATATGCAGATAAAATGTTCAATTGCTTAGAATTAAAGAAATACAGCTTAAAATATTACGCACAATATATCTAACAAACATGTATATCTCCAGATTTTAGACGTTAATGATAACTGTGCTTTCTGCAAAACTGAACAAGAAACAATAACTCATCTGTTTTATGGTTGCCCATATTGTGTTACATTCTGGAAAGAATTTGATAATTATATATTATGTAAAACAACACATGTGGTTATAATTGAGGAGAAAAATATAATTTAATTTATATTGAATGTAAGGATGATAATCTATGCACTACAGATCCTTTTCACAGCAGCCATTTTGATATGAAATAGCAGGACAAACACAGGTGCTATCAATGATACTAATTAAGGTTCCTTTCAGGTCAAACAGAGTCAGGGTGCTTCTGTTGTGTATGTTGGCTCCCATTATAGGCTCTGCTACACTAAATGGAACAGGACCTTAATTAGCATCATTGGTAACACCCGTGTTTGTTTACCCTATTGTTTCATATCAACATGGCTTATGTAACTTCAGACCAGGAAACTGAACATTGTGAAAAAAATGGTCCATTTGCAGCTTCAGTAAAAATAATTTGTACCAGACTTCTATCTTAAAACAATATTGGTTGTACCCTATGTAACTGATCATTTAATCTTCATCCTCCTCAGCATCCACTTTAGTGGGTGTTGCATGGTGAGGCCAGCATTATTACACAGAAGTAAAAATGTATACAGAATTAAGAAAAATTCTAGTTCAGAACAAGTTGATCCAATCATAAAGATGTAAAATACTATCAGGGCTGGGTAATCTATCAATATTGTTTCTATACTGTGATATGAGATTAGATATTGTCTTATGTTTTGGATACTGTTATATCACGATATGATGAAAGTGTTGTCTCTTCCTGATTTGAAAGACTGCACTACAGTAAAGTGATGACATTTTCGGAACTTACTAGATTGTTTGAGCTGTTCTACCATTTCCCTGTAACAACATAGTCATTACATCCACATTACTGATAAAAAGACTCATTGCGTTAACCTTCTGTGAAAGCACCAATAGTCATCTCTACAAATTTCCACAACATCAATAGAGGTGTTTGGTCAAAAACATTGTGACATTTGATTCTGTCCATATCACCCAGCCTTACTTTATTATTAATCTACAGCAATGCATCAGATTCTTTAAGATCATCATTATCTGAGATTTTACAGTATGTTCTTTTAGAGAAAATGTGTATATCATGATATATGTTGTATACTGCACAATTTTTTGCACAATGTATATTGGTGCATTTGTAGATCCACTGTGATCTGTGTATTGTAATGTACATATAATGACAACAGACTGACTAAATGTGTAAGAACTGAGGCATTGTTAAAATTGCATCATCCCAGGTTTCATCATCTGTTTTGTAAATGGACGGTTCATTAATTGTGAACATTTTCAAAATGTACTTTTACGTCTTTAGAGCAAAAATGGGTTAGTGTTATTTATATGTTATTATGAACACTTGGGATTGGATTGGGCTGTATGTGGCTCAGGAATTAAAATGAGTTTGACACCCTTGTTACATCAATAATACAAATTTTAAAAGAATATTACAGCACCACTGTGATAATAAAAGTTAGTGGTTATATAAGGAAAGCAAATTGGACAAACTGGAGCTCACTGTCCTGTCCTGTTAGCCAATATCAACAACTGTGGATAAACACGTCAATTTGCCGGGTACCAGTTAGCAACGGCTAACGTTAATCTTGATACCCTTGGTTCAAACTGTAAAAAAATTAGCTACGAAACCACATCCGTGTAGCTTTTTGAGTCGCAACATAATTTTTCCATCAATCACACTGTCGAAATATAAATAAAACTTTGACTAACTGACGTCATACCCAGTGTACAGTAGTGAACCGTGCCCAGTTTCCTTTGTGGAGGAGACAAAAAGGATCGGCACTAGGCCTTCCCCACCCCAGGAGCCGCGGCCTCGGCTAGAAACGTCAACCGACCCAGAGAGCGTTAGAGGCGGCTTACCTGCACCAGACAGGTCCCGGTACAAAGAAGACCTACAATGGATCCCAGTGCTTTCTGCGGCATCTTTCTGGGTTGTCGGCCGTTGACACGACGGGAATCATATAGCAGTCGGTCCAATCGACGACTTGTTGAGGTGACTGCAGGTGGTTGTTGCTATTTAACGGTTCAGCCTGTCGTTCTCGGACATGTTTTTGTTGTTCCTTGACTCAGAAACAGCACAAATAGTAATCCGAAACGCAGGCGGCCGTTGAACTCTAGAGGGCGCTGTGTGTACGTGTGTGAAAACATATGATTTCTCATAAAGGTAGTTCAAGTTCAATCTTCCTCTTCCTCTTATTCTTTTAATGGGACAGAGCATTATCGCCCCCAACTGTAGTCTTTCATAAATCATCAATACTGCATTTATTTACATATTCTGTACATTTCAACCAATACTCTTATTTATAACATTCTTGCATCTTTACACACTTATTTATAGACCCATTTTTTTAACATTCTTGTGAATGTTCATGTTTTCTTTATAAATTGTTATATATTGTAGCCTACTTGTAGTATAATGCACATAATTTACATACGTCTTAGTTCTTATCATTGTATACTCTTGAATGGGTGCAACTGTAACGTAACCCAATTTCACCCCTGGGGATCAATAAAATATTTCTGATTCTGATATTGGTAGCAGCCCTAGTAGATTGGTGAAAACATTATGTAAAACCATCTTACTACTTAAAAACGTATTTTCATATTAAATCATTTATTTAATCATTATATATTATGTATCACAGAAACAGTAAACTGGAATTTTTGAGAATTTTTGAAGCTACAAATAACCATTAAAAAAACAAAAGAAAAACACACATATAGAACAATATATTGCAGCAGCACTCAGCACTCAAATCTGTATCTCTTTGTCAAATTAAAGCTTTCTGGAAACAAACCTTATCACGTTTTATCACTGTAGTTAAATATCATTTTAGTGATAAAAATTATAAAACGCTTTTAAAATAGTTTTGTCATTTGCTTTATTAATCAGCAAGTTTTTGGTTTCGATACAAAATCTGTCACTGGTGTGCTTTAAAAAGTCAGAAAGAAAGTAAGTTTTTTAAATAAGAAGTCATACACATTTTTTATTATTTTAACGTCATATTTTGCATGGTCCGTTTCTCTTGGTCTAGTGCCCGGTTCGTTGTTTAAGCTGACGTCACTGTTTCCCTGGCAACTGAACTTGACAGCTGTTCTCCCAAGAGGCAACGTTAGAAAGATGTTAATCCACTCAGCCTGAACAGGGACCACAACACCAACACTTGAGGATAACATGGTAAGTTATCATGTCTCACAGCCACACATGGCTGCTTTGGAATTTGAACATGACGATTTAAATTTTCATTTTCCTTGAATAACAGTCGTTGTTTCATAATGTGTGTGATAACTGTATTAACTGAAAACTGTTAGCTACAACTGGCCAACATTAGGCTACATGCCAGTGAATGGGCACCAGTTAGAATAGTTAGCTAGGATACTGAATCAGTTTTTAGAGAGTTATCACTGTCAAAAAGTACTGAGGCTGATGATGATAATATGTTTTGTTACTGAGTTGTCATGTTTTGTTTTGTTTTTCAAACAAAGTTTTATTCTCCTTTTGGAATCACTCATTCTTAACAATTCAGACCTCTTTTAGTATCAGCAAGCAAGCAACATGGGAAAAAAATGGTTGCAAGGTGGTGTATGGGAGAAAGAAAAGAGAAATAAAGGAAGACAGAGAGGACAGATGGGTGTCATTAGTATTTATTGATACCAATATAGAAACTGATACTTACGGATACTTTTTTTGATACTGACATGAAAAGATGTGGAAAAACTCAACTCAACAGTAATTTTATTTTATTGGCAGAAATAAGTTCAATAATTTCCTGAGTTATTGCTTTTGGCTACATTTTCATCAAATTTAGTAAAGTGAACCAACGCTTTTGAACGTTTTGATCTGTCAGCTGTTTATGTAACATTATATAAAAGTAAATATCAGTATTGTTTGTCCTGGAGCGTATTAATATTTCTGTACTAACAAGTCGGGAACCAGTGCCTGTTTAGCACCGGTTTTCGATACCATCCCTAACAACTAAAACTAAAAATGAAAACAAGGAGACAAAGTGGACAAACCACAAATTAGTAACTTACAAAAGTTACAAAATCAAGGAAAAGGCTAAGGAATTAAACAAGTGAGTTTTAGCAGTTTTTAAAGATGTGCGCTGAAATGGATTGTATTTAAATCCTTTGAGGATCAGTTGTTTCTATATTTGACACAGTACACATGTTACAGGTTGCAGAGTTGCAGTGACACCATTTTCATCCTAACAGAATACACAGCAGGGTAAATAGCTTACCACTTCCTGGACACAAGCCACTCGCTGTGTCTAATCTTGGCCAATGAGAGCTCTCAGCCTGCTACATGTGTACAGTAGGTCAGTGCAAGCGGCTAATAACTAAATCCTCATGCTCTAGATGATTCCTGCTGTGGCGTGAGTGTTAAAGCTCCTGTACAAGCTGTGCCAGGTTCCTCTGCCAACCCCTCACACCATGTTGGCCTCTGGTGACGGGTGTTTTGTCTGATACAGCCTCATGGGCCATGATTCTGTAACAGTATAGTGAGAAATGCCCGCAGGTTTCCATTTGAAATGTCATCTTTGAACCTGCTGTCTCATTGAAGTCATCACCTCTGGATTATCCACCTGCAGGGCCTGTTGTCCATTCTGCGGAGGCTGAAGCAGTCTCCAGAGCAGGAGGTGCGCTTACTGTTGCTTGGCCTGGACAATTCTGGCAAGACCACTCTGCTGAAACAGCTGGCAGCTGAAGACATCAGCCACATCACCCCCACACAAGTACAAATATGCACTCACATCCAGTAGCTCAGTCACACACTGTGGAAATCCATTTCTTCAGTTTCCAGTCAGACAGATTTCCAAATCGTGTTTTATTTCCTCTGCTGTAAGTATTAAAGGGACAGTTCACCCCAAAGTTAAAAATACAAATTTATAGTGCTCTTTATCAATCCAGTTTTGGTGTGAGTTGCTGAGACATTAGCCATAGAGATGTCTGTCTTCTCTCCAATATAAGGGAACTGGATGGCACTTAGCTTGTGGTGCTCAAAGCACCAAGAAACTCAACAGCAGTGTCTCTTTCCAGATATCGTGACCTGGTTACTCACGGTAATCCACAGACCTTGTTGTGAGCAGTTTCATGCAGGAGCTGCTTCTTTCTTTTTAAAGAGCTACACCTGCCATATCACCACACAGAAGGAAGCGTGCATCTACTCATGGACGAAAGGCTTATGCAGGGTGTAGCACAACATTCTGGACCTTTTACATAAGCAGTCTTACATTATCAGTCTCTGGGCCCCCTTTTCTTCTTTTCCAGAATAAATGTTAGACAATGCAAATATGCTCCAAGTTAGATCCCTGGCACACTGTCTTCAATCTAAACAAAACATCTGCTGATAATAGCTTGAACCAGTCTTAAACTGTTAGTTGTGCTGTCGCCCTTGTTTTGAAAGAAATTTGTTGTCGTCCCTCAATTTGTTTTCTTTTGTTCTTTTCCTTTTTGGCACCCTGATTTCCTTTCTTGGGGAAAGACATTACTGACTGTGCGTTTTAGTGCCCCAACATCAGCAGGCACTCGGCTTGATTAGCTGCGCTTAGAGACGAATTGTAGTGCAAGGGCAGAGTAAATCATTTTGTACCTTTTATAAGGGGTGAGAGGGGCTTCAGACAGCTTCCACTGTTTTTTGTTTTCAATTATCTATTATTTTTTTTTATAAGTTCAGTCTCTCTTTTAATTTAGTATGATGCTAATTATATAGAAATGTTAAAAAAAAAACTGCAAACAAAAACAAACATTTCATTGCAGGTTTTTTGAGGGCTTTCCCCCCATTGGGGCCCGGGTAGTCAGCGTGAGATGTTAACATGGGATGTGTGTAGAGGCATGCTTCCTTCTGTGCAATGATAAACTTGGCGGGTGTAGGCCGGTAGAAAGAAAATAGTTCCTACATGAAACTGCTAACAACAAGGTCTATGAATATTTTTGAATAATCGGCTCATGAGTTCAGGAAAGAGACATTGCTGTTCAGTTTTTCAGAATTACTTTTTGGAGCTTTGAGCTCTTAAGCCATCTAGTTCCATTATATTGGAGAGAAGGCAGCTGTCTCTACAGCTGATATCTCCAAAACTCAACAACTCATTCCAAAACAATCTAGATCTAATCTAATCTAAACACCACTACAGACTAGAGGAAAAATCTGTATTTTTGATTTGGGGGTAAACAACTGTCCCTTGAAATAAAGCATTAAGAAGTTATCTTTCAACAGGGCTTCAATATAAAGAGTGTTCAATCGTCTGGCTTCAAGTTGAACGTCTGGGACATTGGTGGTCAGCGCAAGATCCGACCCTACTGGAGGAATTATTTTGAGAACACAGATGTACTGGTAGGTTATCTTTATGTACTTGTTACAATAACCAGAATTAAACAAATTCAACATTTATAGATCAAAGTCCTCCAGATGTAGTATTCTATTATCTGGATATCTAGAATCTAGTATTCACATGTAATATACTGCTTTGGTAATATCAATATCATCATGTTTGTTACTTGCAGATATATGTGATTGACAGCTCCGACAGAAAAAGATTTGAAGAGACAAGTATGGTGAGATACAATTTACATGGTCTTTAATGGAGTGGAATAATAAGATATTTTTTGTCTGATTTTTGGGAAGATATAATAACTTGAGAATATTTTGAGGGTTAGAAAATATTGTCAGTAACACTTTATTTGAAGGGGTGTTTATAAGACTGTCATAACATATATAAGTCATGACATCTGTCACGGATATAAATCTCTTTATGAATGTCGTTTATGAGTGTTAAGTGTCATTCTTTTATTTACTGTGCCTTTTTTTTATTTTTACCATTGTTTGAGATGTCTATGACAGTATGATGCAATGTTGAATCATCTCGGTACTGTACTCTGACGTGAAACTGGCCTTATAACATTTAATGACATCTTTATGACTAGTCCAAATGGTACCACTTTACCTGAAGTCCAGGAAATTATTCATGACGCCGTTACAAAGGCATTTGACAATGTAATAAAACTTAATGACATCTTTATGACAAGTCCAAAAAATGTACCTCTTTACTTGAGGTCCAAGAAAATATTAATGACACACTTATAATGGTCTCATGACGGCCAGTGTCAAAACCAACCAATAGTGTCAGTAATGTCAAGTTGCCGTGACAAAGACACTGACAGGTTATGTTGTCTTTGTTAATGTCAAGTTTTCATAGTAAAGACATTACTGACTGATTAAAGTCATAACAAAGACTCTAACAATGTCAGCTTTGCATTAAAAGTGACATAATTGCTCAAATGACACTTAATGAAAACAGCCAGAAAAACATTCATTAAGACTCCTTTGTGTTCATCACAATTGTCATAACATGGTTATAACAATGTAATGACAGTCTTATGCATACTGCTTGTTTTACCATATTGTCATTGCAGTGCAGACTCATCACAAACAGTAGGAATTAAAAGTTGTGCAATTCAAGCCTAAAGTCAGTATGATTTGTTTTTCCGATTCTTCCAGTACACATGCAGTATGTCACTGACTGCCCTTGTGTGTCTGTTCCTGCAGGAACTGGCTGAGTTGCTGGAGGAGGAAAAGCTCGCTGGTGTGCCACTGCTAATCTTTGCCAACAAGCAGGACCTGATGACGGCATCACCGGCGTCTGAGCTGGCAGAAAGTCTCCATCTGCACACAATCCGGGATCGTATGTGGCAGGTCCAGGCCTGCTCAGCCGTCACTGCTGAGGGAGTGCAGGTAAATACAATGAACACAGCCTGCAAACACACACTGTGAGGGTTGAGACAGGGTGGCTGCAGAGTGGCAGCAACTGCCTTTTGAGAATTGTAATGTTGTGATAATAATACACTTATGTTAATATCATGTAAATAATCCAGTGCCTCTTAAACATACTGTATGACCTCAAATCATCTTCAATGTTTTTTCCATTCTCACTTTGTCTTTCTCCCTTATCTATTATGTGTAGTTGCTCTTTCTGTATGTTTTGACACAGTTGTGGTTACAGACCTTCTCTCCACCTCCTTACACTCATACTTTGAGTGTTCAAAAGAGACCAACTTACTGGCTACATCCTGTGAAATATTTCCTGATCTACATCTGTTCATGTTATCTGACAAGCCATCCACAGAATTACAGTATAATCTAATTGTGATTATTCCTGCTCAAACTATACATACTATTTATTTATCCACCCTTAGTATTATTTCACATTTTATTTGTCTTGATTTCCTAATTTTATTGGTCAGTTTAAATCAGGGGTCGCTGACACTGAGTACCAGCAGTAGTCTTCTTTCTCTCCTCATCAGTAGGCTGTCCTTAAAATCAGCAGTGAACTATGTGTTGTAAATATATTTTAAACTCACTTTAAACTCACTAATTTTCACAGCATAAACTTTGTCTACTTCTCTTCAGGATGGAATGACCTGGGTTTGCAGAAATATAACTTTTCGGAAGAAATAATTCAGGAAGCCAAAGATCTGTGAAGAATTGCAGTTGCACCCAGTCACTTTATGTCCCGGGCAAGACAACAGAATGTGTTGTTATTTATTTTTTTCATTTTATGGATATCTCACTTTTGCCATTTTGTTCTTACTTGACAGTATAAAAACATTTTCCGAGTAGAAGTTCTATCAATACAGTGACTACATGTGTCAGTGCATATCTTGAAATGTATATACTGTATATATTATTCTGTTTTACTCAAACTGCTGGTTCTGCACATTTTTTTTTTGTAATATGGAACTTTTAATGCAAAAGTTATGTAGGCACTGACTGTCTGAATAAAGATTCAGTGTTTTGTGTGGTGGATTCATGATGAATGCCTGTGATTCTCTCTGTGTAAAGCTAGAGGGCGGCCTTGCGCTAGTGTTATCTCTCACAGCATAATGCCCAATTATTAAGTCCTCTACTCTCCATGAGTGATGAGGCATCCTGTGCCATATTTGATTTGTTCATTTCATAATCACCATTTTTGTTTCTTCACTTGATATAGTATGCAGGGCTGTAGCCTGGATTTTAGATATACTGAGGTCAGAGGACCCCCTTTTTAAACCAAAAAGGGAATTTTAAGAAAGTTTTTTGATTATGATAAATTCTTTCATATTTATTAATTTATTCAACTGCCATTAATTGTTAATTATATTTTTATTATATATTATTATTTTATCAGCCTACATAATGCTCTAAATAGTGTCTCAAAGCCTTTAATTCATTTATTTTTTTATTTAATTTTAAAAAATGTGTTTTGTTTATTTTATTTTTTTTGTCCACACAGCAATTGAATTTATTTCTGAACTGAGAAAAAAATTAACTTGACGTTAGAAAATATTTAGAACTAGTTGATTTTTAATAACAGGTTCAAATACTCCTATTAAACTAGCAGTTTTTAAATGTTTTGGCTTTTTTTGAGTATAAGAATGTCAGTGTATAGATACTGAGTTTAAACTAAATCCCAGAATCATTCTTAAAAAGACAGATGCACAGCTTGTGTGTAATTGACCTCAGTGTCCTCAGTAGTAGCTACAGCCCTGAAGCCCTGATACCACAAAGTCTATCTTTGACATATATTGACAGTTTTCAGGCAAGAAAAACAAGGCTGACATTAATCAGCAGCATTTCATTTAAAGTGGTGCTTCAGTATTTTGGTCATGCTCACTTTTTCTTCAACATTTTGATCATTCACACTTTCGCTTCAACATTTTTGCATCAACATTTTGATCATTCATACTTTCACAGAGCTGCTTACGGTCACACTATGTTCTGCTCAGGTGCAGAAAAAATCTGTATCTTGAACAAAATGACCATAAAACATGAACACCTGCACACACTGAGTGAAGTGACCTCAGTACATCTCTCTTGCATACACAATAAAGCGAACAGAAGCACCTTGGCCATTCAATTACTCAACTACTCACCTTGTTCACCATGATTTACCACAAGGCAATTGCATTTTTCTGTCTATTTTTCTATTTTGTCTTTTGCAGCACATTTGCCACAAACCCCACTAATCTGAACTGGCCCAGTGCTCCGCGGTGGTCCTATAGGGCATTTACATACAAACCTTTTCCAGGACTAATAGCTCTCCAATACAATTTGCATTTATATAGCCCCCTTCATACCAACATGATTTGGCGCCTTTGCCCATGATAAAAATAAACCTCCTCCTTTGGCCTTGAGTTACTGCCCTGCTGCTGCTGCTGCTGCTGCTGCTGCTGCTGCTGCTGCTGCTGCTGCTGCTGCTAGTGTGTGTGTTCGTGTGTGTCCCTCTATGTATGTAAGGTTGGTTGATTTTAATATGTCAGAGCTGCTTGATCCTCCGATCAAGACTGAAACAAGTGCAAAAAGCCTAAAAATGGACCTCATAATGATTCAACCCCCAGTAAAGGCTCTGGTCCTATGTAGTATGTGTGTTTTCTGCTATGCAGTACGTTTGAGCATTATTGATGCAGCAGTGTGGGACACTTGAGGAGGGCAAAGAGTCACAAGCTAAATTTGAAGCCAAACAGATTTTCTCAGACAAACTGAAAAAGAAAAAACTGCCATTATTCAGTTGAAGCTGCTCTCAATTTGATCGTGAAAACATCATCTAAGTCTTTTACAAGGCTCTGTGGAGCATATATGAGAAGAGAAAAAAGTAATGAATAAGGAAATGGAAGTCTACCATGTGAGACTGAAAATGAAATGCCCCTTCTCACCCTTTGGAGTGCTTAATCATTAACATCTAATCCATGCGATTATCACCCAACCTGTAAAAAATACACCCAATTAAACACAGAAGTACTGATAAATCTTTGCAGTTGGATCTTCCAATATAGCATCAGATGGTAAAGGCTGGGAAATGCTTTTAAATCCCAAATGAATAAAACTGGATTTACCAAACAGAAGAGTGGATTGGAGCAAACCAGTCCTCGTTACCTCTGGCTCTATCATCAGCGAGGTGAGAGGCAGTCAGGCCTGCAAAGGGCCATAAATCATGGGACTTTCCCAGCTACTCAGGCCAGCACACCGGCCTCCCACACAGGGGAAACGAAGGGCAGAGAGTCTGATTGACTTGCAGGGCTAGAGGAAGAGAAAAAGGGGGTTGAGATCGTGTGACTTAATTAAAGTGTTGTGTATCTCACACACTGTAACTACAGCTCAGTCACTTTGCCGTTACAGCAAAGTGGGATGCATCAATGCTGAGACTCAGATGGTGTAAAAATCACCTTGGTATTCCCGCCACCTCGATCAGATCTTAAAAGAAAAAAACAAAATATTTTATGCATGGCTGGCTGAGGTGATAGTCTCGCTGCTATAAGAACTACATAATTATACCTAAACATTTACATGCACTGTATGTGGCCTGTCATATAGTCGACCCCACTGACAGAGTAGATTTTCCTGTGGATAAAGCCAGTGTTATACTTTCCACATCTACAAGTGCACATGAGTCTGCTAAAGGTCCATGTGACGCAGAGTTCGTCATTAGAGAGTGTACGCATAGGCTCTTTTCAGACATCTGCATGCCGCCAATTTGTTGTGACCACGGGGACACTACAGACGCCAATCTTCTGCACATGTGTAGAACAGGTCTTCCAAGTTTACTCCACAAAGTATTATAAAAAGAACTAATAGGCATCTGTGGTTTCTGCAGCTGTCCATGTGCATGTCCACTTGGGAGTATAATCAAGCCCTAAGGTGTCATACTCTGAAAATCACGTCCACCAGGGAAGGAGGAAAGATTGGTGCCACAATATGAACCCAAGTGCTAAAATGCTAACAAAGTGACTGTAGCTCACTAAAACCATTAGATTTCAGTGTGTCAATGGATTACTTTAGCACCCTGTGTCTACCAGAGAGGAAAAGTTAAACTGACAAACTCAACATTTCGAGTAAACCCCAGTGTCTCTTCTCCTTACCTTGCTTTACTTTGAGAAATGATCCAACCAAATGGCCACAGGTGAAATACTTAAATATGAACAACTATTTCATCGCAAAACCAGGCCTTTTATAGCCGAGTTCTCTTACATTTCTACAGTTTGTCTGGTCAAATTAGCAACTGTGATCTAGCCATAATGTTACTGAGTGTCAGGATCCCACAGTTTCCCCCTTTTTATCCTGCAGACGCCTCATATCTGTCCTCTTACAGACTTGTTTTTGGTTTGGCAGCTTATAAAATCTTGGCTCTGGGTTCTTTACGTATTGGTAGGGCATCCCACCACCTTGTTTTTAGAGGTAGTTTTTAGACATTTTTCTGTTGTTTGCTAGCTGACAGAAAGTGACAAGATGCATCCTGATACACCACAAGCCAGTGGACAGCCATGGATTGTTTTCTTCTCCATTGTGGGTGGGGCTTAAATGCGCTCTGTCTCTATTGGCTCCCCTGTTTCAGGCGGAATCCGCTCTCTGCGTATTGCTGACTTCAAAATCCCTGTTTCACGTGCAAGAAACAGCAAAACCCTCTGAGATAGCAACTTACACACTGAAAATGACAAGTTACAACCTGGGTTACTAACGGTAAAAACATAAAGATGCTAGCAGCTGTTACTTTTTCTTTTGCATGGATTCAGCCGTTTTAATGCTATTGCATGCTTCCCCACATGAAAATGTAACATAAAAACAAGTTTACAGTTTACAATTTACAGTTTCATTTACCAGACACTTTTATCCAAAGAAACACACAAGAAACACAAGAAAAGATCTGGACCGGAGTGCCATGAACCAAAGTTCAACCCTGATAGGATAGGTGCTACAGGCAGTGCAAAAAGCAATGCATGGAGTGTATATGATGCATTGGATTTTTATATGTATATATATGTATATGTATATACATGGACTGAGAGATTGAACAGAGTTAGGTAACTCGTTCCACCACCTGAAAACTACAGAAACTCTAGTAAGCGACCTTGGGTCCTGGTGGTTGAATCAGGCACATTTCATTGGCAGAGCGTAGTGGGCAGGAGGCAGTGTAGACCTGAGGGAGGAAGTTCAGGTAGGTGGGAGCTGTTATAGTTGCCGTTTTGTGGGCAAGTGTCAGGGTTTTGAATTTGATGAAGGAAGCCAGTGGAGTGATCAAGTTAGCTGCTTTGCTGCTTTTCTCCCTTTTATTTTACTGTAGCTTGAATATCTTTGGGTTTGTGGCTCTGTAAAATTGTGAGGGGCATTTTTCCACTCATTTATTTTTCTACATTTCCGAGACCACACAATCAATAAAATAACTGGATGAATAGTCAGCAATGAAAACGATGTATCATAAAATTAAGAGTGTATCAATAATGTCTTGGAAGACAACATATGTAAAGGGATGTCTATTGGGTAATGTTAAGTCACTCAGATGCACCATTACAGCAACAGTTTGCTGGGACCTGTGATGTTAAAGTAAACTGTTCTTCTGCTCTCTCTTCAGATAAAACTCCCATGTACCTTGTAAGCTGCTATAACCAAACTGAAGCTGGCTCATCCCTGCAGTAACTATTAAAGTTTGTTTGGCCAGCGCAGTGTCCCTCCTGCTTCATTCCCAGGCCAATTCTTTATGATTAAGCAGATAAGTGCTGGTACTGGATGATAAAACAAACAACAAATGTCCACATTCCTCTCATAGCTCCTTTGATGTGTGTGTGTGTGTGTGTGTGTGTGTGTGTGTGTGTGTGTGTGTGTGTGTGTGTGTGTGTGTGTGTGTGTGTGTATGTGTGAGTGAGCGTTTGCCTCTCTGGGGCTCTTACTGCTGCAAGCCCCCTTCGCTATAATCAAACTGCAGAGTCATAAACAGCGAGGGATGAGGACTATAAAAATGATCAGGAGGCTCTATCAGCTGAGGGACAGAAGTTCACACCTCGGAGCGGGTCAGTTTTAGAGCGTGGAGGGGGGTCAGCGTGGGGGTCGACTTGGTAGGGGGTCTGTGGCTCTGTTTGATGCTCCTCAGATAGAAAGCAGAAAGGTTGAGATGGTGAACCAAGATGCTACCAGGCACTGATTGACTTTTCAGGAGGATATTTGAGCACTGGCATCTGAACAGAGTCAGACTGAGGCCCCTTCTCACACATGCAGAAATGTTCGGGAACATTTTCTGCATGGGGTGAATGGAAGCAGGGAAATTTCCCACCTCAAGACTGAGTAACATTTCAGGAAAATACCGGTATGGCTGTGTTGTGAATGAAAACAGTGACATTGCAGGGACAAGCACGTAAAGGGTTACATCCATCTGATGAAAGACACTTTTGTGTGGAGAGTGTTAACCAATCAGAAAACTCTAGCAATGACTGGAGTCACAAAAACTCTGGACATCCAATTGTCTTTTAAATGCCTCTTTTCATTTATCCAGGGTGTGTGTCTGATTCAAGTAGATGAAAAATCTTGCAAATTTTGGAGATCTGAGACAACCTATTTCAGAGCATGCTTCCGGCCTTGGGGTTTGGGGATTTTTGATATAGTTTATTTCAGAAGTATTTGATCAATTCTTAATGTAGGTCAGAGGTGGTGGAATGGTTGTTTTTTCTTACATTTCGGCTGTTCCATTGCAAGTTTTCTGCTGTTTGAAAAAAAACAACTTATTTCTCCTGCATTCTCCGTTTGTTAAATACAAAATATCAGGGTTGCATGTCTGTACAGTGAATTAAGATTTCAGAATTAAGAGTACATTTTTTTTATAGAACAATGACTTTTACTTGCTAATCAAGTCCTTATCACTGTTTTGTGTTAAAGTACTTTGACTGCAAATCACTGCAATTGGAAACCAATCATGTCAGCAGATAATAACATGGGTAAACTGTGGAGACCATGAATCAATAACTCGTCACTAGGAAGAGGTCAGGGGTCGTACTCTTGACCCCTCACCGACCCTTGACTCCAAACTGCACTGGGAGGAAATAACACTTTCCATCGTCCGAAACGCTCCCAGATTGACTGATTGCCCTTATCATTTGACGGATCTGGTCCAATTCTCTTTTCTCTGTCTCCGCTCCCCCACACTCTCTTGTCCCTCCCCGGCACTCATAATTTGACTTTTTATCACCTCTCGCTGAAACAGAGACCCAGCGCCATCCGTCATTACAGCACACGCTGACAGCTCCTCACACATGCATGGATTTTTACATTTGACTCAATCCAGGGGCTTACTTTACTGTAACCGATTCAATATTCCTCAAATGAGCCGACCGATCTATATACACGCCACAGTGGATGGGATGATCTATAGCACAGTCTTAATAGATTTCCCAGGCCTCAGAGCCTGACTAGTTTAGGGGAAAGGGCATAATTTGTGTAATAAAAACATAATTATTCATTTGACTTGCTTGATAATTTATGTCACTCACATGGTCTTAGACATTAAAGCTAAAATTTGTGGATTGTTTGTCTGCATGGTTGTATTTGTGTGGACGTTTTGATAAACCTCAGGATCGGGCTGTAACATCTATCTAGTTTGTATGTTCTTAACTACAAGCTAGCTTCAAATGAGTGATTATAAATACAAAGCAATCAAATGTGTAAACAGGACAGAAACACGACTGCCAAAAATAAGAGTTTTAGGACAGCAAACAACATATTAAATTCACCAGACAATGTAATTTCCATGAATCTGTTTTCTTTCATCCATCCATCTATAGAGAAATATGTGTGTGAGTTCATAGTATTCATGTTGATTAGATCGATAAGGAAATATCCAGTTAAGCTAAGTTAACCTAACCAACGTTTAGGCTAATGTCATTTAACCAAACGCAGGCAAAACATTTTTTATTTTGAAGTACTGGTTAGTTTTTTAGTATATTTTAGTACCACTTCCACAGACCACATGGGCATTTGCCGCCTCCTTTATCAGCCAGTTTTGATGCCACTGTTTTACCTTTTACCTTGTGTTTAGAATGTGTTCAATTTAATTATGTAACAAAATTAATATTTTCTCAAATTGTGGTATATTTTGAATGTTCTCATAAATTTGTTTGATTTTCGTGTAAACATTTTTTTCTGACAAATTTACCACTTTGATATCAGAGATTCTAGTTTTTCTCTTGTAAATTTACAACTTCAATATTTGAAATTCTGGCTCCGTTTTATTTTACACACAAACTTATTCTCAGATAAGGAGAAGTTGTTACTAAATATACACACCAACTAATTGCCAGGTGTAACTGTTGCCAAGCTAACTTAAGCAACTAACAAAACTAACATTAGCTTGCTAACATATCAGCTGCTCGTTTGAGACTGACATGTAAGAGACATTATATGGTCAATATATCTGACCTGATGCTGTTCAGTATTTATATAATTATATTACTATCATATAATAAGCTTAATAAGACATTTCCCTCTCACTCTAAACTACTTACATGGCTACAGCTAGCCAAGAGGAGGGACCAAGTCATTTTTTGCCAGTTACAAGTAGTCTTTGCTCTCAAGACTCAAACCAAAACAGGTGAGTCTAGAGTGTTTTAAGTTTACATAATTTTTGAACAACAGTCAGATTCGATATGTTAACCTCTTTTATTATTATTACTTTTTTTTTTACCTTCAGTGGCCCTAATGCACTGCAGTACATTTGAAAAACAAAGGCTAAGTGACATCTTCTGAACAAGATGCAGCTTCCAGCAACAATCCCTGATCACATGTGGCCTCACTTTTTATTCCAATATCTAAACAAGGCAGCAGTTACATGATGGAGCGCTGCTGCGCCTCCTGAAAACTTTACAAACACATTGAAAAAAGCTGCACATAGTGTAAGTGGAAATGTAGTTAGCTCACTAATGTTAACTATGGTAATTTTTCATGTGTAATTTAAATCTTTGATGTTATTGACATTAGCTTATCATGTAGCTTAGCTTCATATTTGTAGTACACCTTAAAAGTGTTAAAATGGTAACTTGTAGTAACTTGTACTTTGAGTAATTTATTAACCAGGTACTGTTTTACTTTTGTTTGAGTAGGTATCTCAAATGGTAATTTTCACTTTTACTTCTTTTACTTTTAGTCTTTTTTTTAAAATGGGAGTACTTGTACTTTTACTTGAGATTTTTAGCACTCTACCCACCACCAATGACAACTAAACACATACGCGAGAACTGGTTTGTGTGGTGCAACTCTTTTTTTTAATTTAGTAAAGTGTGATGATCCACTCAGTAAACACTGACATTACAACTAGATTAACTTATGGACAGCTTCTTGAAATTTAACAAACTGAGAACAAATTGCGAAATATCACAGCACACAACACAAACAGCTTTAGTGTTAGCAAGTAGCAAAGTTAACTTGTCTTTAAATAAAAATCTATATTTCCTGCAGCAGTATGTATAAAATGTTCATGTTTATGATGTTGCTTTCATATTATAAATAAATTACAGCAGAACACATAACAGTGCTGTGTATGTGTGTACAAGTCTCTGCACCGCTCTGCCTGACAAACAGAGAGAGTGTGCACCAGAGAGGCAAAGGGAAATATTGTTTGTGTTTTTATTTTGTTTATATCTCTCTGCCTTTTATGGGGCCCGCGCTCTGCCAGCACCAGAGAGGGTAAAAGAGAGGGAGAGAAAGAGAGTATTCTCAATTTCCTTCTAAAAAGAAAATTCATTTGCAGTTGCTAATGTAATGTCACCGTTGTGTTTACTGAGCGTGGATGATGTATAGGGGATGTTGCATTGAGTGAGACTGCTTAATGATGCATAGAATTAAGTCTGTGGCTTTCAGCTGAGCTCCCCTCTCTCTCATACTCTCCTCTTCCTCCTCCCTCCCCTCCTCTCCTCTCTTTCACACACACTCCCTGTTCCCTTCCTCTTTCCTTCCCTCCGTTTTACCTCTCTCTTCGTTTAATCCCCACCCTCCTCCTCCTCTCTTTCTCCCTCTCAGATGCAGGCTGTCTTGGACTGTTGGCCACACGTTGCTCTGTGCTCTGTTGCCTAACTCCATCAATCACTGCGAAGGGAAAGAAGAGAGTGTGGATGGAGGGGAGGGAAGGAGGGCGATAAAAAAAAGAATAGAAATAAGATATGGTTGGGGAAAAATGAGCGGGATGAAAACACACATTGGGTATAGACATCGTACAGGGTCGGTTTTAGAAAGCTGGAGGGGAGAACACCTCTTACATTTAATGATCCGCTGTGCACGATGGCAGGCCAAATAATTCCCTGAATACTGTGTGCGAATATATGGATGCAATTGTGTTATGACTGTGGCTTGAGCTATGGTTGTAAATGTGTGGGGAGCAGGGACGATGATGATAATGATGATGATTATGATGATGTGATTTTAGTGCTTTATGCTAACGGTTATTACCTGAGCGAGATGACTACCTGAGTGGGAGGATTGTACTTGTGGATGAGCTGCAAGAGATCTACATTTTACTAAGGAAATATATTCCTTAATTCATACATCAGGGAGTGATGTAAATTC
Source organism: Lutjanus campechanus (assembly GCA_027495735.1). NCBI lineage: Eukaryota > Metazoa > Chordata > Actinopteri > Lutjaniformes > Lutjanidae > Lutjanus > Lutjanus campechanus. The sequence continues at coordinate 48,104 of JAJHUR010013558.1, read as the reverse complement.
AAATTACTGATGTGCTTGCTTTGAGAAAATTGAAATGTTAATATTGCTTTCTTGGAAATAGCTTTGGTTGATTCTGTCTTCACTCTTCTGTTTAACAAGCCTGTTATAAAGATCCTGCAGACTTGCTTATCGGACATTGTGACAGTTAAAGGAGGTCCTTATTTATCAAAATCTCTTGTCCAATTTACAGAAAACGTCAATGACTCCAGTTTGGAGAAGCAGAGCACAGTACCAGCACAGAAGCTAAGTAAAGCACTGCTGTGGACAGGGTCAGCAGCAAAACATATTTTAACTACCAAAAGGCCCATCTAAAAGAATCAGTATCAGTGTAAGTTTATGCTATATTTAGAATATTCTCAAGCCTTTAACTTGCAGTCAGACAGCTTTTTTCGGATGGAAACAACTGTTATTTTAGTCAAATATTGCTCTCACATGCTCAACCAGACTCCATTAGCAAAAACAGTGAGTTGCTGCCCCTATCTGTTATAGTTTGTTTGTATTCTTGTTGTGTTTATGTTCTTGTGTGACTTTGGTGAATCATAACTAACACAGAAATCACAAAATAATGCAAAAAAATAAAATAAAATAAATAAATAACAGGGCAGTGGTAGACCAGAAGACTCCTGTAAATGTGCTGGTAAAATTTGTGTTTTTGCCAATAGAGTCTAGTTGGTTTGTAGAGTGGTTATATTTTATTTATTGTTTTCCCATCAGAAGAGGCTGTCTGATGGTAAGGCATCCGGCTTATCTGGGACACTTTGGTGATATGTTTGTCTCACAGTAAAGCCTGAACCTTTATTTATTATCAGACAGCCCTATCCATTGGTTTCTGACAGGAAACTACTGTTATAGAAGCCAGATATCAGTCCTTTCAAATCAACCAAACTCCTTTGGCAAAAACAATGATTTTACCTTGCAGAACACAGGAGTTGCTGGTCTACCACTGCCTTGATCAGTTTGTTTGTGTTATTGTGTGACCTGGGTGTTTAAAAGTTCATTTGGATTCAGAGAAGTCACACAATAACACAAACAAACTAACTGACTGTGGCAGCGGTAGACTAGTAAACTCCTGTGTTTTGTGAGGTAAAACTACTGATTTAGTGAGTGGAGTCTGGTTGCTTTGTAGAGAGCGATATTTGTCTCATATAATGGTGGTTTCCCATCAGAAAAGGCTCTCTGACAGCAAGGTAAAATGGTGATATATTCTACTTAAAGCATACACTTTTTAGGTGGTCCTTTTTTTAAGTGGCTGAAATGCGTTTTGTTGCTGACCATGTCGACAGCAGTACATTGCTTAGCTTCCTACACAGTACTCCTCTCTGCTTCTCCAAACTGGGGGTGCATTGACGACCACCTACTGTAGATAATACACTGACTATAGATGACCTGTCACAACCCCATTTCAAAATATCCAAACTATCCCTTAAAGCGATATTCTGCTTTGTTAGAATAAGCCACTCAGTACATTACAGTTGACATTTCTGCTAAAAACATGGCGTAAATGGCATCTTTTGCAGTTAATTTTTAATGTCGCAGCTTGCGGACACTTGGATTACACCACACAAGCAGGATGGAGACATTTTGTGTTTGTTTTGTGTGCTTTTTTTTTAACGTTTTATCTGTGGTCATCATTCACTGCCATTGTACTGGATGAGGCTGCTACCCTGTTTCTCCTAAAACTCCAGGATTGTTTTGTGAACTGAAGACCTTCACCCATCATCACATCGGCATAGTGGTGAGTACATACTGAATGGCTTATTCTAACAAAGTGGAATATCACTTTAAAATATTACAGTCCAAGTGAAGCACTGAGTGATGTCATGATGATTTTCACATTAACATGAAAAGACAAGTATATGGGAATCAATATTGAAAGGACAATATTTTTGTTTACAGATCAACTGTCAGCATTTAAATTACTGATTGTTGAAGTGACACTTCCCTCACATTTTGCCAACATGCTTTAAAATCTGGAGTCCTTTGTCTACATTTCTGTGCTCAGTTAGTAGCAGAGGTGGACAGAGAGGACAGAAAAAAACAATCAAAGGGTAAGTCAAGCGCCTCTCTCCATGTACAAGCTCATTTGCAAACTCTCTGCAAACAGTAATAGTAATATAGAGAGCTTCTTCAGTATAATGAGTCCTAAATTATATTGATGGGGATCCTTAAAATCAAATCCATCTGTAATGTGTGCTATAATGATGTTGCATTAAGTTTAATTGGATAATTTTCACACATAAATGTGAGATACTTCAGAAGCAATATTTGGTCATTTCAGCTAAATTCCCATAAGTTGCATAGAAGTGTATTCTGAACTTCAAAGAATTGCTTCAGTCATTACCCTCTGTGACAGTTGGCTGGTGATGCTTTCACCTTGTGAGTCTGTGTGTGTGGGTCATTATGGCAAAATGTGGTCCTGGAGACACCTACTGGGGTGGGAACCAGAGAGACAAGACAAGACACAGACAAAGTCAGAATCTTTACAGGTGAGATCAAAATGAAGGCAGTTTGAAGATGGCTGTTGTCTGATCAAGGGTGCCAGAAGTAGGGGGTAGGAAGTATAGGGAAGGGGCAATTGAACCCCCCTCCTTACCCACATATTTTGAAAGTCATGGATCACTGTCAACATGTTGGCGTTCTGCCCCAGCGCTGCATTAGTATAAGGGTAAATTAAGAAGCAAATGGTTCTGTGTAAAACCTCAGCCCTTCAGGAAAACCTTATTTCTCAGAATGCACCTTCCGAAACACTAAGATTTGCCTCAGTGGTAGCTTCCGCTTGGATGTCAACAAGTTGACGGGCATCACGGCTGGCAAGATCACATCAGAAGATGATCTCTAGTTTTCTTTATCTTTAATCACTACTGTAAACTGATGCCTAAATAAAAACAAATCTAGCACATAAATAATGACTGAGTAAAATGTGCATTTACTGCATTTAAATACGTTGAAAAACATTTGTTTAACCACTGACCAGTTTGTGGACAGACACTATACTCACAGTATATTTGTATGTACTTTTGATTTTGGCTGTTTTCCTGGTATGGTCTTGGCACTTAGTTGCAATTATGGGATATTAATGCTTAATATTTACATTTTAGGCAACAGTGTGCTTCTAAATTTCATGTTTCTGTTTCAACATGACAATGCTGCCGTGCGTAAAGCCATGCCCACAATAAATGTTTTTTTTTCCAGTTTAGAGAAGAAGAGCTTGACTTGTCCTGCACAGAGTGGCCTGACCTCAACCTCTTCCAACACCTCTGGGATGAATCTGAGTGCACTTGTGCCTCAATAGGAACATCTTGCCAGCCTTCGCTTGAGAGAAGAGCATGCTGCAGCCTGACATTAATGCCCATGGTTCTGGTATGAGATGTCCAGCATGTCACAAATGGATGTAACATTCAGGGGTCCAAATTTTGATTTGGCCAATTGAGACACATGGATCTGACTTGTTGTCTGCCCAGAGTCACAAGCTACAAAACACACAGAACCATTTCAGCAGCCTGACAGTGTTTTTGTTTGTGTGTTGATTTTACAGTTTCTCTCTCTCACATCCCACTCCTTCATCTCTCTCTCACTCACTCACTCCATTGCTCCGTTGTGATCCAGCTGTCCACCCCATTCATCATCCCGCCACTCTCCCCCGCACAGAATTATTATTTCTTTGATGTGTTACTAGTTGAAAACAAATCCATTTTTCTGGCCATCAATTTATCATTCGGAATGGGGGAGTCACACTTGAGTTGTAGTAGGGCGACCACATTTTCACAACTTGCACTGTGTGTGTGTGTGTGTGTGTGTGTGTGTGTGTGTGTGTGTACGCTCTTAGAAATGGTGCTAACTAGAACCACATAGGGTTCTTTGGCTTATTCCCACAGAGGAACCCTTTCTGGTTCCTGGTAGAAGCTTTTACAAAGATTGAAACCCTTTCAGAGTGTTCTACCCAGAACCCAACATAAAGGAGAATACCAAGAACCATCTGTGACAGGCTCCACCAAGAACCCGTATGAGAGCCACCTTCTATGGGTGCTAACAAGAACTCACACAGGGGGTCATGATGAGAACCCTTTCATATTCCAATGGTTTCATGCAGAATCCACACGGGGTTCTACCGAGAACCCTTTCATATTCTGTGTGTTCATCTAGACCTCATTCAGGGGTTTCTTCCAAAAGCCTTAATCTAGATACTAGCCATGGGGTTCCACCAGGAACCCTTTTATATTCCAAGGGATTTCATCTAATAGCCACCCAGAGGGATCTATGAAGAACCAAGGTATGTTCCAAGGGTGCTGTCTAGACCCCACCTAGGGGGTTCTACCGAGAATCTTTTTATAATTGGGTTTCATCAAGAACACGACCAGGGGGTTATACTGAGAACCCTTTTATATTCCAGGGGTTTCATGTAGAACCTATTCAGGGGGGGAAAGTACATTTTACAGGGGTTTCACCTGTAACGTGTTGCCTTCCGAGGGTTCTACAAAATATTATTGAATCCCATATAGTGTATATTGTGATCATCCATCTTTTTTAACAATCTGTGTTACAGTTGACAATGTTTAAACTGAGAAAACATCCTTTGACACCCATGCTGTCAACAATCCTTCAAGAACTATTTCTGTGAAAAGGATTCCCCAAGTCTTACATAGAACCCTTGACTAAGGGTGGATATTTCTTGCCACAGTTGGTGGAGACAATAAAGTCAGTTCACTGATGATGAGTGTCCCCATAAGTATAGTAAAAGCCAGTCAGTCTCCTGTCTGTGGAGTATGAAGTGATGTGGTGCTGCTGCCAGAGGAGAGCTGACAACAGTGGTTCTATTTTAATTTTTTTAAACTATTGCTAGGAACAGTTCAGTAGTCTTCAGGGACATGTCCCAACCTTCTCTACCCAATTCTACACCCTTACCCTTGACGAACCCTTTCTTCAAAAAAGGGTTCCTCAGAGGCGGATAGTTCTGGTTAAAATGTCAGCCCTTCAGGAAGAACCATTTTAAGACCCTTTTTTTCTATGAGTGTTCATACTGTATGTGTAAGGTTTTATCTTTGCATGGGAAATCAATGTACGCTGTGTTGATCAGAGAATCCTGTAAATGTGAGAAATCAGACGTAAATAGAAATGATAGGGGGAAGAAGAGAGAGGAGTTTGAGAAAGTGTGTGAGGATGAGAGAAATGTGTGTGTGTGTGTGTGTGTGTGTGTGTGTGTGTGTGTGTGTGTGTGTGTGTGTGTGTGCTCTTTTAGGGCTTCCCTCTTCCTCCAGTCACCCTCCTTCACCTAACGTCTGTGATAATTTATCACTCCTCCTAGCTTGGCTGACAAACTATTTGCAGGAAAATGAGTTTTTCCGCCACGGATTTGTCCTCTGGGAATAGAAAGGGGAGCTGCTGTGTTTTTATTCCAGCACGCACACACACACACACACACACACACACACACACACACACAGATATACGGTTGTTGACGTGCGTGCACACACACACACGGATTGAGGTCTCCAGTATTTATTGGGGGGAGGGGGAGGTGGTTAAGATAAATGAGGTAAATTAATAGAGTCACTGAGGGAAAAGATCTGCTTCCGCACCAGCAGATCTGCAACTGACACACACAAGAGATGAGCACACACACCCCCTCCCACCTCTCTATTCCTCCTTCCTTCACCTGCCAGGCCCTCCCTCTTCTTCTCACTTTGCTCTCCAGTCCTCCTGATCCCTCGTTTGCCCTCCCACAGATGACAAATGTAACACTCAGACAAACAGCGATCAGGGCCATACAGCATAATGTCAGCTTAGATCAACACCGGGACAAAAGCAAATATCACAGCATCAACACTGCATTACAAGCACTCTGCCTCAGCCCGTGTGTGTGTCTGCCTGTGTGTGTGTGTGTTATTACGGCGGCTGGCCCGGGTCACTGGATCCCAATCTCACTTTCAACCTCATCAGCCAAGCTATTGACAATGTGCTTGACGGAGAATTACACGACAGTAAAGGCCTAATTACATAGCTATTACCCAGGGCTGTCCATAATCGTCAAACACGACGCATCAGTGGGACATCGCAGCAGTAAATCTGCAGGCGCTCTCTCTGTCTCTCTTAATGCCTGTTACCATTACAGCGTTAACATTTCTTTCCACTTTATCGTCTGTTGACAGCACAGACAGCCAAATATACTGAAGTCAGTCACACTTTTATTAGATCAGGCCAATAAACATAAAATTGACTGTATGGAAATATATGGATTACAGGGGAAGTTGTAAACCCCACTTCCCGGCATGTAGCTTGACAGTAAAAAGTATTCAAAACATGATTGGGAAAACAACTATGGTGCCAATACACGTCTAAACCTTTTATTTTGGTTGCATGTTAGCCTATAGATTTAGCTTTGTTTTTACTACTTTTACACATATTTCCATGTGAAAAATCAGTACAAAGTAAATTAAATAACCCTGTAATTGACTCTATCTGAGGTCAAGTACACAACTCTAATCACTGCGTCACAAATGTATATGTGGTGTTCAGCTTCAGATGTCACAAACCAGAAGTAAACTGGAAACTTTTTTGTGTGTGTTAAAGGGCCACTTCACCCAAACCATAATAAGACTAAAGCTGAAATTATACTTTCTGCATCTAAGAGTTCATGAGGGTGTGTGGCGTAAATTTGTCATCAGATGGTTTACCCTAGGGCTGTCATGATATCAGATTTTCACTACACGATTATCACGGCCAAAGGATTCATGATAGTCAAATTCACCTTGGCAAATGAATTACACTCAGAATAATGTAGGGAGATGGAGGGAGTCTAGTTTTAACAGTGATTGATTTAATGCATATGGTATGTTTTAGAGGTGCTGGTTTATGTACACAATATTAGCACAACACCCCTCATGAACACCAAAGCCTGGATTATACTCCCAAACAGGGACAGCTGCAGACACTGGAGTCTGCTCAGAGGACATATTTCAGACATGTGCAGTAGATATACAGAATCAGCATAATGACCATGTGAACATGTCCGTGGTCATATATATATTCAGGCCTTAAGAGTCTCGAGCTAATTGCTAATATCAGCATGCTCACACACTTACAATGGTAATGCGAACACGCTGATGTTCAGCAGACTAACTGCTTATCATGTTAACTGTCTTAGTTTGCTTGCTAACATTTGCTAATTAGCACTAAACACAAAGAACAGCTTATAGGCCAGTGGAAATGTCATTAGTTTTACAGGCATTTGGTCATAAAGCAAGAAACTGGACATATTAAAATTTTGACCTGATGATGGCATTGGATGTAAAATCAGTGATCACCAAAGTTATTATAATTCATCCTGAGGGGGACATGAATGTCCTTAACAAATGTCATGTCAACCCATTAAGATATCATGGTTCATCATGTGGGAAACACACATATCTATACAACATTTCAGGGCAAATCATCAAACAGTTGTTGAGATATTTTGATCTGGACAAAAATGGTGGACCAACCAAAACGATCAGCTGACTGGGACTTCTTTCTCCTAACAAGCAAAGCCACTTGAGTAAGTGAGAAAATGTATTTCAATTCAACTAACTTACTTTGCAATTTAGTTGAATTGACCCTTTAAGTTGGGTCATTTATAAATCTGGAGTTCTCCTCAAAGACACTTATGTGTAATAACAAAACGTCGCTCTTGTGTAAAGCGGCTCTAACGTGTCTCCCTCTGAGTCTCTTTAGCGAGTTAATTGGAAGCTGAGAGTAACAAGACACTAATCCAGAAGATGACACAACGTGTTTTGGTTTCCTCGCTGACATTCGCTCAGCCTGCTAACAGAACTGTGCTTTGATTTTTTCTGCATTACAGCCACATACTGCTCTGTGGATAATGAGCCTCTGTTACTATCCATTTGATTAACTCTGTGGCTTGGATTTCTGTCTCCACTTGAAGACCACCTGAGTTCCCATGAGGACATACACCCCTCAAAACATTACAGCCAATTGCCAACTGTGTGATGCCTGTCTCCGTGGAGACCGACTCTGACTGGCAGGCATGGAGATGAGGTCCACTGTGATGGACCTCTCTGATCTTCAAAGTCTGCTGCAGTTACTAGTGTGTGTCGATGGGGGTGCATTGTGTGTGTGCGTGTGTGTTACCGGCCCGTATCACCCACATTGAAATTTAAACCTTTCTTTAAACCTCTGTTAAACCATGATCCAGAATTAACTTTAAACTTACACCTAAGGGGTTTTAAATTTTTTAAGTAGTCACCTTTTTGAAATTGATGGAGCAAAATAAGTTCAGGACAGAGTCAGCAAGCTGAGATGATGTCTCTTCTGTTTTTGACTCCAGTTAATTCAGCCAACGAGTTTTTCTCAAAGGAGAAATGACAGCTTCTCTGCAGAGCAATCATGAGTCGGCTAACAAGGCTAACTAACTTCTTCGGTAGCTATCAAACAATGAAGCCAAACCTTTTTCAAAAGCTTTTTAGCTAGCTCACAAACAATGCAAAATTTTGTTAACTTTGTTGATAGTCAGCAAACAATGTGGTATTTTGTTAACTTTTTTTTTTAGCTAGCTGGAAAATAATGTAATGTTTTGTTAAGGAATACCGAGCATGCGAAAGTGAACCGTTCTCCTTCCTCTTTTATGCTTACTAGGTCCAGACAGCACTCAAATCTAAGTTTACATCAATAAACCTGGATTTATTAAACTGAAATTGAATTGTGTAACAGATCTCTGCTTAATTCTGAATCTGGGGTTACTGCCACTCAGTTTAAACTTAATTTTCTAAATTCTGGTAAGAAATAAGTTAAATATTTAGTTTAGTTATAATATTTGTTGGTGCAGCCCAGTCAATGGAAATGAATGCATGTTTTGGTAAATTCTGACGTTTTTTTTACTATTTTAGAAGACGTTTAAAGACCAGTGAGTAGGATTTAGTGGCATCTAGCAGTGAGTTTGCAGATTGCAAACACGCTGTCTCATCCTCCCCTTCTAAGCTTGTAGGAGAAATTATGGTGGCTGTGACACTTGTGAAAAAAGTGACAGACCGTATCTTAGAGCCAGTGTTGGTTTGTTCATTCTGGGCTACTGAAACATGGTGGTTTAACTTGGCGGCATCCATGAAAGAGTACCGGTGCTCTTATATATACACACAAATAAATCTTACACAGCGGACCTTTACGTCCAAAATAAAGTGAGGAGGAGGGTCAGTAACAGACCAACAGGAACAAAATTTGTGGCTGACCGACTGAAGATTATCTGACCACCAGCCCAAATTGCATGTGGGCTAAACACGACTAAACACCGCTCACACAGGCCAAACCCCTCTGTTGCTAATGGCCATTACTGCCTGTATGCCTTTGTAGGCCTCACAATAGCAATCACGCTGGGATTTTGTGTGGAGCTTGCTGGCAACAGTTATTAGCCACCCCCAAAAAAAACTTAAAGGGGGAGCAGTCAAGAGAAGAACAAGAAGATTTGGGGTCCCCGTCAGCAGGAGGGACGGGGGGAGTACAAGGGTGCGGGGTCAGAGGGCAACACCAAAGCGGAAATGGGAGGCACAGGGGGAACAATGGACGGGGCTGGACTAAGACAGACAAAGCTGGAGGGAGGGTGGACAGTGCACAAAACACAGGAAGATGAGGAGAAAAAGATGAGGGGACAGAATGGAGGGGAGCCAAAACAGATGGTAAAGGCTGGTAGGAGAGAAAGGGGCGGCACTGAAAGGATGAAGGGGGGTAACTGAGAAGTTATTGGCAACACATGCATCATGACAGTAACAGTGAGGAAGAGGAGGCTCAACACCTCAACATGACTGATCCCATATGGCAACAAATAGGCAACACTGTACCGACCACTTGTATTCAGATGTTTGCAGCCAAACAAAACTCTTCAACTATCAACTATATCTACACGACTATGAAAAGGGACATTTCACCCCAAAATCAAAACATTTTTCCTCTAAAATCGTAGTCCATGTAGATTATTTTGGTGGGTGTTACTGAGTTTTGGAGATATCAGTCATAAAGATGTCTACCTTTTATCCAGTAAAATGGAAACAGACGGCACTCTGCTGGTGGTTCTTAAAATGCCAAAAATACATTTTAAAACTTCATCAGCAGTGTCCCGTTCCAGCAGTTTCATGTATAAAACTCAGTGTATGATAATATTAAAATGAAAAGTCTGTGACACAATATTTATTGTGATGTTTAAAAAAACAAAACAAAGAAAAGTGACAACTTGAAAAAAAAATTAATTAATTTAACTGGATAATAAATCTTTTGTGTGCAGGGGTTTTTGTTGATATAAATCAGTAAATATCAGATTTTTACTCAATTATCACAGCCATAATAATTCAGAATGATATTATGGTGATATCTATAATAGATTTGAGGAAAAAATAATGCTATCAGACAAATTCATCAGTTGGGGAAGGCGACAAAGCAAAAACAGAAAAAACAGAAATGATGTAGGAGAATACAGCATGTTTAGGAGGCGCTGGATTATTTACACAATATTACGTATTATTAACATATCAATCTTTCATTTTTTAGATATCACGGTTATTGTCAGTACTGTAATACTGCAACACCCCTAAATGAAATAAAATTAAAGTAGCCCGCCATGACCGAAAAGCGTGCAAAAAAAATTTGCATGAATTGTTTTTGGCAGTGAATGATTGAATTATGTACACTGCAAAACAGTCCTGCAGTCCTTTTATAAAATAAAAAACAACTGATAAAATAAAATAATTAACCATATCATATCAAGGTATATATTGTCACAGCTTGGTACAGGAAGTATGCATCTACTCAAGGATGAAAGGCTGATGTTTGTGACAGCGCGGGATGTAAACATTAACGTGACGTCCTCTTCCACTGAGCCGTAATGTTAATGTTAGGACTCAATGGTGCATAAAGCAAACTTCCACATCAGATCTTCCACAGATGCTTCTGCATGGTGTGGCCCATAAGTGCAGTAGAGCTGGTAACTTCCACTTTAGCCTCCGCTAACTTGAATGGGGATAAAATGATTTTATGGTGCAGCTCCTCTAGACTTTCCAAATGTTATCGGACCAAATTAATCAAATCCTGATAGTTAAAAAGGTCATTTTGCGGGGGTTGTGAGGCTCAAAAATATTTATCTGCCATTTTGCAGCCCCTTCTTTCACATTGTAAGTCTATGGGGAAAAGTCTTTTTGGGCTGTAGAGCATCATATGAAGTGATCATTACACGGTTTAGCCACTATGTCAAATTAGCCTCAATTCGCTCCTCCTGGAGGTTTAGTCAGCACCACTGAGTTAGCTAGAGCGGTGTTGGCAGGTATAGTTCAGTAGGAAGAAAATAGTTTCTTTTTTAAACTGCTCTCAACGAGGTCTGTGGATTTATATGAGTGGATTTCTGAAAAGAGACACTGTTGTTTAATATTAAAAATGTATTTGTTGGTGCTTTGAGCACCACAAGCTGAGTGCCATCTAGTTCTATTATATTCAAGAGAAAGCAGGCATCTTTACAGCCGATATCTCCAAAACCCATCAACTCACGCCAAAACTATCTAGATGGATAAACAGCACTACAGGTAGGAAGAAAAATGTGTATTTTTGATGTTGGGGTGAACTGTCCCTTTAAGGTTGATATTGTGTCCCAGTTCCCATGGTGCCATTCTGCACTTCCTCAGAAAGCCTTTAACAGGAGGTGGAATATTTTATTTAGCCAAAAAATAAATTTTAAATTTGATTGAGTGAATAAACATAAATGATGACATGTAGCTATTGTCTTTATATATTCCCAAAAAAAAGTAATTATTCTTCCTGTAAACATCAGTGTGGGATCCCCTCTTATCCACGAACAGAGCGGAAAATCCACGTTTCAGCACTTGTGAGCTGAAATCATCGCCTCTAATGGGATCATCAATAGTGAGGTGTTTCTCCAGCTATTACGACCTAATTATGTGGCTCATCTCGACTCGCTGACCACAAAGAGACGTGAGCTCGCTCGGCTATAGATTTATAAAACTTGTCATTAAGTGAGCGCTGTTTTTCTTTTTTCTTTTTTTAACCCGGGAAGCATTCATCTTTGAGAGCGCGCAGAGGAGGCAGGAGGCGATGTATCTCTGTCCGCGGGAGCGCGCAGTCACACCTCTCTCTGCTTTGCTGGAGTGAGGGATGGAAGATGGTTATAATGACTTTATTTAGACCAATTTACTTAAGTGCTTTTCAGCTTATTGTCCTGCGTGTTGGGATCCATTTAATTATGTTTTTGGACATATAAAGTTTAAGTTTTTTGCCTTTATATCCCTGATGAAAACGTGCAAAGTTACTACTCAAAATACAGATAAAACTGAACATTCCCGTTTCGTGACATGTGACATGAAACTACTGGATTTTATACCTGGAAAATCTAGTCCTTTCTTATTTATTTTGTGCTGGCATTAAGGTAACTTCCAAGCTGGTCAGAAATATCCCCAAAACTATCAAGATAGTTGTGCTTGTTTCCTCCTTATCTCTGCAGTAGGAAGTGTTTGCTCTGACCTTTTAGCCTCACCTCTTGTTGCCACCTGTCGCCGCAGGTTACGCTGCTCTATTTTTTGCGGACACACAAACTTTGCTCGGGGAAGTAAATCCGGAGACACCCGTCAACAAGACACACCCGGAGACAAGATAGGAAATAATAAACATGGCAGATTTACTTATACTTCTAACTTTTAGCGTTAAGTCCAGAATGAGAGAAAACTCGAACTTTATTTTCGGCTGTTTTCACCATTTTTCCATGTAAATAAATGGAGAGCGTGTGAAGAGTTTAATATAAAATCAGCAGCATTTCCAAGAAGGAAACTGATGGTGCTGCAGATTTGAGGGCACACGTGGAAATTGAAACAGGGCGAACAAGTCAGGCTATTTCTTTAATTCTGGAAAAGTTTGTTTTATTAATATTTATCTGACATAATTTAGCTATAGTGGGATTTTTTCGCATGTCTGACTGTGTTCTGTATTTATATATTAACACGTTTATTTTATGTTTTGTTGCCCATCTTGACTCCCTGGCAGAAGAGATATTGTGTCTCCATGGAATCTTCCTGGTTTTAAAAAAAAGATAAATAGATAAAATAAAGTTATCGAATTATAACTCTAATTTTGCATCCCTAAAAGACAAATATAGCAGTTTGTATGCATGCAAAATCTATTTTAGCAAAGCATTTTTCTACTTTGTATCTTTTTTTAAAAAAATGTATTTTTGTAGCTTGTCAGATTCAACAAATTTTCAGCATTTTATTGCAGCGGTTTCTCAGCAGTAGGCCTAAGATATGTAGGTGTGTACAAAAATCATTTTAAAAAATCTCCTGTTTATAAAGACAAACAACCTCAATGGAAAGTTGATGTTTACAGTAAAATTTCATTGCCATTTCACATATCAGATTTAAGTCAGGGCACAGCAGACTGTCAGGCCTGTATTTTTCACTTTGTTTCCTTTGAAAAGGTTTTAATTACTACGAAGCGACGAAAACTAAATAATTTTAACGAAAATGTGTTTCTTTGCGTAATTAGTCTTTGATTTCGTGTTTCTGCAGTCTGAACTACAGAGAATCTTGATCAACTCTTTATTCCTCATGTTTCACTGTAGGTCCCAGTAGTTAATTGGTGGCTATTAAGAAGATTTTTGAAGCCTAAATATCTAAAACTTGTCAGCATCCTGTCAGTGGAGCCCACATGAACACGACTTGATATGAAGCTTAAGGAAAACTCAGAGACGCTTCTTGGTGGATATTTTCTAACTCTCAATCTTTATGCGTTATGAGAGTCCGGATTTAGGGCGTGTATTTGACTCCTGCCCCTTGGCAAAGTGGCCCCGTATAATTAAGCGCTATTTTAATTCACTGTATCATCGTTATAGATACAATCAGTGAAGTTTTAATCCCTTGTTAAACTCTCTGTAACCTCGCTCTTCTTCTTCTTCTTCTGCCACTCGTCCCTCCGGGCACTTGTCATTTTCTTTGCGCTCTGGTCACTTTACAGAGGACTGTCTCTGTTTCCAGCTAATGTTATGATTCCCTTTAGTCTCTTTGGGCACTTTTATTTATTTAAAAACAGTCGTCCCATTGTCCTGCAGAGGGATGAAGGACTTCAATCACAAACTGACCAGATAAGGACTGGAGCAGCATCTTTGTTCCATTTTCTTGTTGCAAAACTGTCACAAAACTTTATTAATTTATATAAAACTGTTAATTAATCCTCGCAAATCAATTGTTGCTGTAAAAGCAAGCGACATAACACACTTAAAATTCTCATTTCCTCTAATTAGAAGCAAATCAAATCCCCTACAAGAAAAAGTCCGTATGGTTAAATAAATAAACCTGCTTTTATTATATGAGACAGACGACACGGTGCCATGGATGTGTGTCATTAGAGGTGTTGTGTTTGTTTTACAGGTTCGTGAGAACAACATTAACAGCGTTTTAACTCAGAGGGGTCCTGACACCCTGCTGTGACATCACGAGCCCTGTTTCACGCAGGGTGCAGAAAGTCAAATAAAGAAGCTTCAAGTCGTCTGCATGCTGCAAGAAACACTGCATATAGCACAGAAATCTTCTCTAGTGTAGTGACATATACATGCATAAACATCTTTTCAGACTAGCATAAAAATTCATTCAAGTTAACTACAAAATATAACCGATATAACCGATTCTTACCCTTTACTGCATATGTGCTATAAACAAGTTTGTTTTTATTTTATTTCATGGTATTATCTGGTCGACAGAGACAGAGAGGCTCAGTCTCTGTCCTGCTTTAATCCCATCTAACTTCCAAAATGAATTTCAGGAAAAACAGCAAGATGAGTCTCAATGAAATGTGATATATCGACTTTTATATTATTATATTATTACCCTCTGTAACCCACTCACGGACTCCTGTTGGTCCCTGGACCTCAGTTTGAAAACCACTGTTTTAGGCTACACTAACGTACCATTAGATACCAAATCAGTGTAATTATAAAAGAATGAAACCCAAATCTAACCGGAAAAGACGCTTCTCTGACTTCATGGGCCAGAGGAAACAGGAGCTTGACTCGAGATTTAGTTGTTTGTTAGATCCTGATGTTTTAGCTTATTTTAGCAAAAGACAGAGAATAGAATATTATTTACCCGCATTTTCACAGGACAAATAAACACACGGAAATAAAGACATACAGAGATTTTTAAGTGAAATTAATTAAACTGTCTGAGTTTGCAAACAACAATTTGCCCATTCAGTTTTATGGCTATAGCGCCAAATCATGAGTTATCTCAGGGAACTTTTCATATAAATCAAACTATACAATATCCAGTAGTTCCCACCAAGAGCAAGCACTGAGGCGACTGTGGTGAGGAAAATCTTCGTTTTAACGCGCAGAAAAGATACCAGATTGATCACTTTAAAAGTGGTTTCAAACTTCAACTTTTTGGGGCACAAACACCAACAAACAACAGGACTACTGATTAAAAAGCCACCAGGGTTTCTGCAATTTGTAAACCTACCAAAAAGAAAATGCAGCCTCTCCTGGTGGTTGCACAGCATTTGATATTCCAAGGATTGGCGATATAGTGCACTGTAAAAATCATGCAGGTGTAATCAAATAAAAACTTCTTCTTAACCCAAAGTAAATAAGCACGTTTTATTTATTCAAGGTAATTAAACTGAACATTTCTAATATTTATTATCATAAAACTTTATAACTCATAAATGAAAGTTCTCCAAAGTTGATTTCTGTGGATTTGAAATGATGAGTTGAATGATTGTACTACCGAGTTCAATCTACTCATTGAATTAAGTTTCTGCAAAACATGATCAGCACATTAACAGACTTTTATACACTGTTCATCAGTGTGACAGAAGGGTTGTTGGTTCAACTTAATATTTTAAGCTTACTCAACATCTTTCTGGAGCACAACTACATTAATATCAAACGTTTGTTTCGAATCATTACAAAATTATCTCAACTTGTCTTTTCAAATTCAGTCAACAGAAACATGAGTTCCTTTAACTTGAAGTCTTTTGACTTGAAATGATGAGTTGAATCGATGCACTGT
The DNA here is from genome assembly GCA_027495735.1 of Lutjanus campechanus. Classification (NCBI taxonomy): domain Eukaryota; kingdom Metazoa; phylum Chordata; class Actinopteri; order Lutjaniformes; family Lutjanidae; genus Lutjanus; species Lutjanus campechanus. The sequence continues at coordinate 32,067 of JAJHUR010013558.1, read as the reverse complement.
CCAAAGTTCAGTCAACTGTTTAAATTAAGCCCCAAAACAAACATATTAGCAGGATATCAAATTTGTTTGTGATGTTTGTTGGTGTGACTGAAGAATTGTTTATTTGAACACATTTTCTCAAGTACAACTACATTTTTTTATCAAGTTTGACTGGAATTTATTTTGTTTTGAATCATTACAAAATTACCTCTACTTGTCTTTTCAAATTCAGTTAACTTGAAATCTTAAGTCAGCCCACTAACTCTTTTTTTTTACAGTTAGAATAAATCACTGTCTTTACACCTTTACTGCTACCGATTTCCCAGCTGTGAAAAGTTTTGAAACACAGATCAGGGTCACTGATTCACTTTTCTTTTGTGCTAAATTTGCGCTCTGCTCCTCACTCAGATAGTCAATCTGTCAGGGACAAACTGTGACAGATTGCATCAAATCAGGCACTAAATTGTGTGTGAACGCTGCGCTCGGACCCTCTGAATCGGAGTCACACACACACGTCTGTCTGTACACACAGTGAGTCTAATTAAAGCGGCTCTGCTGTCGCTGGAGGTGAATGGAAACAAGCCGTCTCTCCTTGACAAGTGTTTCCGTACAGTCGCTTCACTCAGTGGGTGTAATGCTGCCATCAAAACACACGGTCAGTTATCCTGTAGTCTTTTATGT